>CALSBV010012215.1:5416597-5455241 GCA_943590825.1 Bovichtus diacanthus | reverse complement strand
CAAAGATAAGATAATAACAACAAAGATAAGATAATAACAGCAAAGATAAGATAATAAACTATGTTTCATTAAATCTAATGACATTTAGGTCCATGGCTGTGCAGAATACTTCCCCATAAAAATGTGGAGGAGGAGGAGGAAGATAGAGAGATGGTCAAAAATACAAGTAAAGAGATTATTAATGTTATTTTATTATTACTGACGTGAATCCAACAGACATCTGATCATCTGAATGCTGGATCCTACTGTATAATTAAAGGACATTTTAGAGGAGGAGACATTTTCTCCAAATGTCATTCCATTCATTATTCTATCCACAGTCTGCAGTCAGCAACTAATCTTGAGTGGCAGCTAATCATCTCTCAACTATCCAGACTTTTAAAAAAAATATTCTTTTCCGTTCCGTCTATTTTAATTCATCGACATCTCTCCATCATGACTGGTGGAGTCTGCAAAGGCGAAGATTTCACCCCTCGTTGGGAGGAATGTTTCCTCCCAACATACACATACAGAAGCTGCACATTATAATTAGCTGCCACTTCTGCACAGTGCGTCTTGGCAGAAATCTACAACAGTATAATAAGGCGCCATTACTGGAGCTCATCCAGTGCGACTAGAACACAAAAATGGTTTCTCTGTAGACACGGGGAATGGGATTTGTATGCTTTTTAAGTCTTCTGTGGAGATCAGCTTTTCTAAATTTGGGATCAGCAATATGCAGATCATTCATTGATTTTTTCTGGTCTAAAGCTTTAACAAGTCATTAAAGGGAAACCTGAGTGTTATTCTAACATCTTTGTCCTGTATGTCAGTTAATCAACACCCGTTTTACTCACCACCTCCAGTGGCGACTCCTATAGCTTTCCCAAAAACTTCAATGTGACAGCGTTTTACTTTTGATTTGGACTAAAAGACAAGTTTTCCGTGTAATTTCTGTCCCATCCGACGCTTCATGGTTGTTTGCGCTCCCTACCACGGTCAACGTCTTTCTTGTTGGAGGTTGCGTTAGCCATCACATATACTAATATAAATAGTCTTAGAGCAAACATATAGAAATATCATGACAAATAGCAGCATTTCCCTTTTTAATGCAACCTTTAGTGAACACTGGCCTCTGTGGCAACAGGTTACAATTACAGGGCAATGGGTAAATGTTAAAAACCGTAGAACAGGCAGTAGTGAAGTGGCTCATTGTTATTGTCTGTTACTCAGCAGCATCCACTTCTACTACTAGTCTGCGTTCACTGAAAACGTTTCACTGCAATTATTGATTTTGCACCTACAGGGCAAAAGAACTCGTAACAAACAGAAAAACACAGCGCGCTGACATATTGTCACATATAGATTTGCAGTGGAGGAAAGAAACAAAGTACATATACTGATATACTATACTTTTATGCCAATTTATACTTCTACTCCTCTACATCTCCGAGGGAAATATTTTACTTTTTTACGGCACTAAATGTAAACATATAGTTCTGACAGTTGTAGTTACTTCAGACTAAGATTTTACAAATAAAACATATGATCCGTTAATCACATGATTCTGTGTTATAGATTTACAAAGTATGTCAAGTTCAAATGTGATCCACCTCCACCAGCTGTAACTGCTGCTTACGGGTTAAAGCATCAATAATGTTATTACTATAATATGATATATGTAATAATATAACTCTCTGAAAGGGACCATTCAGCCCAACACATCATTTTACATTAATACTTGAATTACAATTCGCTGTTAGAACTTTTGTACTTTTACATAAGTGACACTTTGAATGCGGAACATTTACTTGTAACAGAGTAGTTTTACAGAGCAGTATTGCTACTTTTACTGAGGTCTGAGTACTTCTTCCACCACTGTATAGTTGTTATGGCTCATGTGTTTCAAACAGTTAAGCATCCAGCAGCTACAGAGCAACATTATCATGCCATTAAAGTGCTGCTGGACTTCTTGTTGACAGAAATAAGTTTATAATTTAATAAATGACTGGTTGTCTTTCCACCATCTCGAACCCTGTTTCCTACAAAATTACGTTGTCATACAACCGAACTGCATCGTCAATTACGTTTCGAGGGAAACGTATTCACTCCCCACAGTCGCAGTTTTGAAACACGTCGTTAAAGTCACTACGAGGAACTTTGTTTGGTGTTGATTCCGGCGGTCCCTGTGGATCGGTGGTTTGATCGACGGCCTCTGCGGTCAACATGTCGAAGCGTCCTTGGGCAAGATAGCAGCTGATGGCACAGCCAATGATGTGTGTGAATGTGTGTGAAGGTTTATTGCTCCCGGTGAGCAGGTGGCACATTGTATGACGGCATCTACCACCTGCGTATGTACGTGTGAATGGCTTAATTGTGACCTATGTCGTAAAAGCGCTTTGAGTGGGCAGAAAGACAAGAAAAGTTAAAGACGCAAATTTTAAGAAGTCAACATTGACTCTTGATTTCACACGGGACACAAACACCGGCCTTCGGGGTGAAAGTGCTTGTTCGACTCATCCATCCATCCACCCCAAACCCCGAACCCCTCCCTTCCACGGACTAATAAGTAATTGAAAATGAAGTTAAATTGTATGAGAACATACTTTTTAGGAGACCAGGATGGAGAGGGTTAACAGGGGCACTCAGGCCTTGTTCGAACACACCCTGAAGATAATTAGATCGGATCCAAAATAAGGGTTTGCGAAGACCTCGAACCGATGGGACAAACACACAACGCAGACGAGTATAAGGACCTGTGTCGTAAGAATGTCTCGAGAACTGATGCTTTCCTACCAAGTCCATGCCAAAATCATGAAAATATGACTAATGATGTCCCGTCGTCCTGGGAACACCAGAAACGTGGTTTGGGATGCAGTAAACTCACTGTCACCCTAGTTTTTCCCTGATGATGCTACATTTCCAAACGACAAATCCGTGGTGAAATCGGCAGAAGGAAAAGCTAGTCAACGTTAGCTGTTAGCAGCTGCTCGCCAACGGAGGATCCATTGAGTTTCGTGATGGTGTGTTCGAGTTCTGCTCGGTAAATGATTAGCAATGTAAAGACGACATTAGAGAGGGAATTCTGCCATGTTTGTGTTTCCTAACAAAAACCAGTATGCAAAGGATAATAAAGGAGTGTATGAAGTACGTGGGATTTATTGTTTTGTTTTAGATTTTTGCCGTGGTATTGAATTGGTATCGAGAATGGTGGAATTTCGCTGGTATTGGTATCGATCACTACATGTCTGCTATTGTGATATCCCTACTGTGTCGTATCACATTTCTTCTCTGCTTCGAGTCTCCAGCAGCGCTTCATAAAACCAAGAACACTGATTTTTCAGTTTTTCGAAGAGTGTGAGTGATCTTAACCGCTGTCATCACCATGGTTACACGTAATGAAATACTAAGTCATCTGTGCCTATAAGAGCCTCACTCTTATCTCCTCCACTTATTATGGTCCAATTACAACAGCTCTGGGAAATAATTCTGCTGAGACAGCAGCAGCAATCAGCGATGAAGGATTTTTCTCGCCATTATGACTCAATAAAGATTACAGACTTGACAGATATCTCACTGCACAATATTCTTGAGTGATTTCCCAGTTTGAAAAAAAAAAAAGTCCGTAAATTCTTGAGAAAACAGCAGCGCTTTGTCAAGCCCAACACAGAGCTCTTCTGTGGCACTTTGGTTTTCCCAGATAAAGGAGTTGTGCTTCTGTTGTGTTATTATGAAGATCAATCAGTTAATCGCAAAAAGGTTCCTCTCAGATCTGAAGAGAAAGTATCTTTTTCTTTGCTTCTTTGGAGAGAAAAACAAAAGACTCAGCGGTGCTCTGTGCTTCTCTTTTTAAATCCCACTGCTATTTTTTCTACTACGGCAGCTTAAACTGCGGAGGTTACTGCCAAGGTTACAGTGCAGCTCCAGCTCTGTGGACTGGAAATCAGCACATATTCAATATTAAAGGACCTGTATCCGACCGGTACATCCCCAATCAACTGTGATGCTTGTAACAATGTTTAAATGAATGTTTCCCTGTGATTATCTTCTTGATCTGCTGTGAGGCTGTTTGTTGGCAATGTTAATGAACAACACAATGTGACTCACAGAGTCTCAAGTAGGCCTAATTTCAGCGAGGATGAGGTTGTTTTGGACACTTAGATAGATCATTTAGGGGAAACCAATGATTTAAATTCCACATGGTATTTCCCTGTGTCCCTATAAAGTTGCACTGACAGTAAGCGCGCGACTTGCAAAACAATCACTCGTCCCCCCTCTGGTACCTGTGTGGCTCAATATGTACGTGTAGAGGGAGCTCACCAATACTTCAGGATTCAGGGTTTAGTTTCTAATCGGTCCCGTGCTGTCAGTGTCTGCACTCCAGGTATTATGAGGTACTTTATTTCAGCTGCGCTGCATTTATGTTAAAACCCTGATAAACAATGCAAATTTATCACGCAAAATAGCAATAAAACAAAAGACAGATGATCCTCTGTGCTTCCTGAAACTGTCTGTTAACTCCCACACAGCTGCTGACAAAGACCACCCAGGACTTCTTCTAGCAAATCACAAAGCAAATTAACTATAAAAGAAGAATTCCACATCCCCGGTGATTTCGGTTCTGCTGTTAACGCCTTTCCTCCCTGAGACACCCAGAATAACAACGCTCGATCACAATTCACACAGCAGCTATAGTCACACAGCAAAATAACAATAAAAAATTCAAGCCTGCTCCCTTGTGTGTTAAATGCTTCAAACAAATCATCTTTTCTCACACTGTTTCTTAATTAAAAAAAAATCCTACAAAACACACAGAAAAATCACAGCAACACCGCAGAAAACTGCAGGCAGCTTTAGCATTGAAGACACAGGCGTGTGTAAGTTGTGGGAGATGTCTGACCATGTTAACATGCTGATGTTTATAATGCTCGAGGGAATCTTTTTGCAGTTTGAAGGGAAATGCGCCTCATCGCTTTCTTGCAGTGAGTTAGATGAGAAGGTCAATACCCTTCTCATGTTTGCACAGTAAATACGAAGCTACAGCCAGCAGCTGGTTAGCTTAGCGTAGCTTAAAGACTGGAAACGGATCTGTCCAAAGTTTACTTAATTATATCTCGTCGGTTTCATCTGGACAAAACCAAACTGTAAAAACGTCAGATAATAGTTTTTAGAGGACCGTTATGTGCCGACACATAATCCCATGTAACTCTCTAATTTGTAGTTTTTTTCATTTCCATTTTGGACAAATTAAACAAACAAGATACAGCGTGTTAATGAATGCATTTTAAAGGTGCTGGCAAGGTGGATTTTGTCACCTTTGGACAAAGCCATGCTAGCTGTTTCCACGTGTTTCTAGTATTTGTGCTAAGCTAAGTTAGCAGACTGCTGGTAGTAGCGCGGTTACTTAGTGTACAACATGAGAGTGGTGTCAATCTTCTCATCTAATTCTCATCAAAAAGCTAAGAAGCCTTGCCAAAATGTTCATGGTTGCATAATGCTAAGCACAGTACACTTGATGCTTGCTGATGGTTTTTGTTAATAAAATAAATTAAATGTTATTCTGATGTTGATCACCAAAGTTATCAAAAGTCTACTGAGAGGAACATAAATGTTTGAACTAGGCTTGGGCCGTATCTATTTTTTCATACTTTCGTATAGGGCTGTCCTCGACTAAAGACATTTATAGTCGACTGACACACGATTTTAATCAATTATTGATTTAATCGACAGATCTGTAAAACTAAGTTTCCCCACAAAGAATCAAGCAGAAAAAAAACACTTTAAAGCTCACAAATTTCTTGAAAATCAGTAATTCTGCATGAAAAAAGCATAAAGAAATGACTAATCAACTAAAGAAATGTGAGTCGACAAAGACCAAAACATCCGATTAGTAGACTAATCGACTAAAGGGGGGCAGATCTACCGTTGTACCTTCCTCATATTTCAAAGGGGTATACGGTATATGAAGGTATTTGAGTTAAAAAAAAAAAAAGCTCAGTAAAACTCAGAGGACAGTCACTTTAAACACCGGTGGCAAGCAAGACACTGGAACTTGGCTCGGGTATTGATGAGTTGTAGCATTTAAAGACATTGTACACACTGCACTGCTACGTTCACAGCTGTAATGTTAGTGCTAACTTTTTACTCACTTTTTTATTAATTCCCCGATGCGTTGGCACGGAGGGGAGTCAACTTAGGCCCAGTACAATTTAGGCTTGCAATACACTAGTGGAAAAGATGATACAGCATCTTTAAGTTTAATAGAAAGAGGAGCGTCTGCATTTTGACGGCATTGAAAATTTGATAACAATCCATCCAACAGTAGATATATTTCAATCAAAACCACAAATGTCAACCTCACGGTAGCGCTACAGGAAAAGTCAGAGGACTATCAAAGTCAGCAGGATTGATTCTCCGGGGTCCATGAATGTCTGTTCAGGAAAGTCCATCCAAGAGCTACTGAGATATTTCAGTCTGGAACAAAGTGGTGAACAAACATCCCATGAGTCAAAAATGTGTATTACATGATCAAGTAAAGTATCATGTTTATATACTGTTAGTTAAACTGCTTATCTTTGACTTCTATGACCATGGCAGTTGCTTCTACATGGACACAAATGGTTTCTTCTAACCATGAAAAAGATCTTTCTCCAACTGTAACCAAGTAGTTTTCAATCAGAAAAAGCTCATGTGGCTCATATCTTGGTTTGGGTTTTCCAGAGTTCATCTGTTGAATCCAATAGTTATTGGTCATGTTTACAGTATCAGTCTTTCACTTCTTGTTCAGTGTCCTTCTCGCCTCAAGCTTTTGCAATCATCGATTTCAGTTGTTGTGTTTTTTTTCCCTGACTATCTAATATCTTGTTTTGTAGGTCCTTCAGTATCTGTGGCTCGGCAACAAAGACAAAAATGATAAAAACGACAGCGAAACTCAAGTAGCAGAGCACGAAATACACAAAGAACCAAATAATACTAAAATATGCATGGACCCTGGAGCTGTGCACAAACAAGAAATCTTTCTTCCTCACTTTGTTTTAGACAAAATCCTCCCCCAGCCTCCCTCAAAGAGTCAGTTACACATTCACCAAACAAACCACCAGAAATCTGCTATTCCACAAAAACATTGACATTTTGGTGAATATCTTATTTCCAGTCATACCTTGCAAAATTCACTGTACAAGATCAAACAATATTTGTGTTTAAATAGTTATCTCAAGATAACAGAATAGTTAATTACCGATAGCTGATTATCTCATTATCTTGGAATAACAAAGTTGGTTTGTTGCGATAATAGGATCATCAACTCAAGAAAACAAAAGGTCAAGTAATTATCTTAGAAAAACAAATAGTGTCATCCATTAACAAATCTACCTTTTGTTTTTTTGTGAGAACAATATATTCATGCCAAAATCTTAAGAAGACAACTTTTTGTTTTCTCAAGATAACACAAGAAAGAAAGAAACACGTTGGTATCCCCCAAATTATCTTGAGATGATGGGAAACCATTAATTAGCCGTAAACCTGGTTTATTAGCTTATTACTTAAAGCAGCGACCTGACGTGCGAATCAAGGCCAAGAGTTAGCGTGTCATTGTCTGATTGCAATATTTTATAGCGTTACAGACAACATAAACCCCGTTCAGGACCGAAACATCCACCGTGTAAGAGCTGGTCCTGGATCAGAGTTTAGTTTAACGTGAGTGGTTCTGGCCTCTGTATTTATTTGGGGTTGTCAAAGATGACTTTGCCAAACAATCAGTTGACCCTCATCTTTAAAATCATGTAAAAGTCTGTAAGTTATTGCATACGTCATCATAACTTGGTTTCCATCATACCCATGAAATCCACAAATATTCTTCTCTTCATCGATCTAAAAACGTCATTCAGGACAGCCCAATCCACCAATGTTAGATGGGTTTTTTGCAAAACATGACCATTTATGTCTAGACAAATGAAGTAAGCTACAGTACATGAAGTAATGCTGGATTGTTAGTTATTTAAGTCAAAGTCAAATATTAATGTGATTCTGAATGAGGTTTTCTTACTTTGGACACAGAACCTGGAAGTTCCTGATTCACCTTGGCCCACTATACTGTATATACTTTGCACACCTTGTCGACTGATTAGTCGACTGGTCGATTAAACGTTGCAAGTCGGCACCAAAAATACTAGACGGTTAAACATATTACTATTTTATATATATTTATGTAATTACAGGCCCGCAGTGTAATTATATTTGGCCCGCGAGGCAATATAAAATTAATATTAGACCTGGCCCGCCGGTACAGAACAGCGCATTCACCGCTAATACTACAAATCCCATAATGCTGAGCGGTAATTAACGTTTTCTTTATGCACTTTTTCTTGCTACTCCAAGGCTTGAATGGTTGGTTCATTCATTATTGTTATTTTATTTTCAATTTTATTAGCCTGTGGAAAAAGTTTATTTTGATATTTACCTCAGAAGGCTGCAAATAGAGAAAAAACATACAATTTTTATTTAAATTTTATTTAATATGCCATTGATATGGTTTTTTATTTGAAATTCGATTTTGCATGTCTTCACTATTAAGTTACATAAGCGTTGCTTGTTTCATATTCAATGTCAAGCAAAACTTGTTTGGGTCCATATTAAAGGTTCATTTTTTCAACGTTGGCCCGTGACTTTGTTTAATTTTAAATTTTGGCCCACTGTGTATTTGAGTTTGACACCCCTGGTATAAGCGATGCCAAACCATGACTCTTCTTAGACCACAGTCGCAGCTGGCGTTTCAAATATTACACCACACACCGGGCTCATGAGGCGCTTTCCTAACCGGGCGACCGGATCGAACACTTTATATTGATTTCAGCGACATTTAAAAAGTAATTTGGATTTGAAATGGCTCTTCTTCACTTTTTTTGGACAATGTTTAATCTCAAAGATTAGGTTGTGCTCAATTTTGGCTGTTTTCTGAATGTTTTCTTTCCTTTAGACTAGTCGCCTAGTCTAAGTTTGAACTACCGTTTAAAACAGCAGGGAAATTAGTCATTATAAACATCCCTCACTATTTTCCATAACAGTCCTTTCAGCAAAATTGGCAACCTCTGGGTAAAAGAAGAAGAAGCTGCTCCTGTCTATGACCGACAAAAGCACCTTGTCATTAGCGGAAATTGGTCATTGCTTCAAAAAGTAGCTCAAATTTGGAGTCACAAATCTACCACTGTTCTTAGTGAGGGTTCAACTGCAACCACGGAAATAAAAATTAGAAAAATGAAAATGGAAAATCTGTTTTCACAATACTAGATAGAGCTCAGTAAAAGCTGTGTTTAAATCTATATCACTCCCTAAATCCACTTTGGTCGTGAGAGTCAGAGGATGCAGTTTGAGAGTAAAAAACAGATCGCAGAAAAATCTTTGAAGATTTGACTTCAATGTTTCCTTCGACTCGCTGGAGCTTTGTGTTGAGGTTGAATCACTAACTGCAGATACAGAGCTGGATTTACCCAAATTAATCAGGATAAGGAGCGGGGAAGGGGGGGTGGGGGTGTGTGGGGAGTACCAGGGGAGCCAGCTGAGTTTTCCATTAATTCTGCCTCTAAAATCTATAATTAAACAAAGAGACTTTTTTTTTCTGTTCGCTTTTTATGCTCTAAAAAAGAAAATCTTAAATCACATTTTTACGCCTCAGACTACAGAGAAAATCATCGTCGTATGTGTTCAAAAATGCCAATAAAGAATTTTAATCAATCCAATGAACCAATTATCCACTCATCTTTTCATCCATCCATCTTTTCATCCATCCACCCATCCATCCACCCGCCCCCTCATCCAGCTCTGTTTATGGAGGCAGGAGTGTGTATAGAAGCTGTAAAACTGAATTTTGTCGACTTGTTTGATGAGAAAATGCTGCGTGCATCTATGTCTTCATCCTTTCTCCTCATCGTCTCCTCTTCTCCCATCTCTGCTCCATCCTTTCATCTTTCTTCTCCCTTGTTTACTGGCTTCTCTTCCTCCATTCTTTCCCTCCCTAACCACTCTGCGCATCTTTCTTTCCCATCCCCTTTTCCTTTTGTCCTCCCTTTGCTCATTCCCTTTCATCTTTTCCCCTTTTTTTGCTTCTTTTTTGTCCTCATGTCCTCCTCCTCTCCCCCTCTTTTCCTTCCTTCCTCTCCTGTCTTTCCTCTCCCTCCTCTTCATTGCTTCTCCCCTACCTTATTCCATCTGTCAACCTCTGTTTTTCTCCCGTCCTTTCCTTGTCTCACATCCTTCTTTGCTGAATCAATTTTACCTTCTTACTATTTTTGTCTTTTCTCCGCATGCTCTTCTTTTCCTCCCTTCCTCCTCCTCCTCCTCCCTTTACCCTTCCTTGCCTCTCACCCCCCCCCCCCCCCCTATTTTTTCTTTCCACCTTCTTGACGTCACATTTTTTGCTTTCATATTTCTTCTCCTATTTTTTGGTTATCATCTTCTCTTCCTTTTCTTCTACTCCCCCTTTTCTTCCTCTCCCTTTCCTCTTTCCCGTTCTTTTCTCCCATCTTCCCTCTGCCTCATTTTACTCTCCGTCTTTTCTCCCTTTCCCATCTTCTTGTCCTCATGTCCTCCTCTCTCCCCCCCCCCCCTCCCCTCCTCATCCTCCTCCCCTTCTATTAAATCCTCCAGTGAGCAGCCACACTGAGTTTTTTTTCCCAGACAGAAATCATCCCTGTCTTTATTGTCAGGCTGCTGAAAGAGAATGCAGTGTGTGCGTGTGTGTGTGTGTGTGTGTGTGTGTGTGTGTGTGTGGATGTGTATGTGTGTGTCTGCAGACAATCTGGTTTGTGCTGCACGTGTTTTGTGTGTTTTTTTGCAAACGGTAGCCATCTTTTTTTTTCCCATTTTGTCTCTCCAGCCTCTCTCATCTTTTTTTTTTTCGTTCCCTCCCTTCAGCAGCACCATAAGAGCACACACACACACACACACGCACGCACCACTTACCTTCCTATTGAATGACAAGCTCTAATGGCATGACATTACTCACTGCCATAATAACTCCTGCTGCTGCAAAACATCCTGAAAACTAACAACCACTTTCTTTCCTTCACCAACACCAGCGCCGCACAATCAAACACAGACAATAATTATGTTAGCCCAATGCTGCATAAATTAATCTCCCAGAGTTGTGAGTGTTTGCAAGCAGCGTTTTCATAATGATATCATTATGAACTAAGACAGACATCACATAATTCTGCCACTGGCAGCGGATGTAACACCAGAGACGGTTTTAATATGCAAGAGACTCTATCAGGTTACTACAGGGAAATATTTAAGACGGCTGACTGGCCCATCAGAATAACAGCCACAGACATGTTACTTACAACATTGTACAAGTGAAGAGCAAATGCTTGGGACCTATTATCTTTAATGACACAACAAGCCCAGATGTGTCAGTTAGCTCCCAGATGTGGACCGCTAACCCGGTCTGCTGGAAATGATGTTTATATAAAACTAATTTGCAACAGCAAATATAATTGGAAGGAAACGCAATACCCCCCAGATTATGTTTTCCATCAGGTTAATTAACATGTTTGCCAAGATGTTAGCAGCGAAAGCATGAAAAAACGTTTTTTTTACGTACTTTTATTTTGTATATTATAGCATATGGCTAGTGGAACATTGTGGTCTTTGTTCAATATTGAAAGTAAATTGAAACAGTTTTATTTACATTTTTATTGACATCACAATCTTTTCCTCATCTTAATCGCGGTGGGTTTGTTTCCTAAACACTAACCCCCGGTGTCCTGCTATTTCTGCGCCACCATCAGACTGCTACTTCACACACTAGAAAAAAACATTGCCAGAGGGAACAGCAATTACGTTTCTCCCCAGAACACGGCAGAACAAATAAGTAGTATATAAACACAATTTCGAGGAGGACTGTGTTGGGACTGCAGACACAACTACTGACATCTGATACCATGGTAACGTGGATGAGATATCAATTCTGGGCCAGATTGTCCCAGCCACAAAAAGTAATTGCGTTATTTATTTGGTCAAACCCTTACTGTAACCTTGATTTTTCTAACAAGGCCATCTGGTTCAAATAATAATGATAATAATGACTCTTTTAAAACATGGCGGAAAAAGAGAGACTGTCCTCCCCCGAAAAATGACCCCATTGATCATTTGAACGAGCAGCTTATTGCGACGCATCTTTACGCTTATTGTTAGGCCGTAGTAGTATTTGTGACGGCAGCAGGGGAGGAAGTCGGGTGATGTAGACACAGGGAGGAGGTCGGGCTGGTTGAATGGTTCAAACAAACACACGACTTTCCAACCAGGAGGCCTCTGTCCGTGTCCCGCGTGAAACCAGAAGCCAACTTTGTGTTATTTTAACTTACGTAGCATAGGTTAACTTACGTACGTGACTTAGTTCCGCAAACAAATGTACTCATTTGAACCCAAACCGTGATCCTTTCCTAAACCTAACAACATTTGGGATTATTTCACGACATCAACCATGTATTTAAAAATGGCGACTGTCACGAATAAGGACATGTGCATCTCCCACCACCGGTAGGGGCGTCGATTTAAGAAACGCTCCTGTGGGTTGGCCAACCTATGTGGCCGTTAGGGTCGGAAAAAACTGGATTCGCTTCCAAAAACACCTTTATACTTTTTAAAGTGGGCTTACATCCCTCCTACATAAGGACAGAGTTAAACTATTTTAAGTCTGAGGCTGTTCTAAAAAACATTTATGTAAAAAAAAATAATACTGGAGTATAATGATATCCTTTTTGTTCTTTTTTACGTAATATTTTCTGGATACAAATAACAGACTTGCACACAATGTGGTTCAACTTCACCTTTAACGAGCAGCGATGTTTGTAGCCCATTATGATGCTCAACAGGATATCTGGACAGACATTAAATTAGACCTGAGAAAATAGGCTTCATGTACAAAGCCTCTTAAGTGCTGCACTTTAACAACACATACTAGCAGCTTTTAACCACAACCGGACCAAATTGTCCCCGTATATTTACTCAGATGAAAGAATCTTTAATCTGATTTTAGATGAGAGAACTAGAACCCCCTGTGCAGAAAGGAACGAGATGTTAGGAAAGCTGCGTTTAAAATGAAAATTGGAAAGGCAGCGGAGAAGAGGATACGTGGGTAACAACAGACGCTGGCTGTTTTCTGTTTTTCCCTGTTTCCTACAGCAGTGAAGGCTGTGGTGAGTGATTGCCGAGGAAAACCTGCCAGAGCCGAGCGAGTGGGCGTACCGTCGTACCATGAAGCCCTTTCACACTGGCTGGCATTGATACTTTGATACCTAATGGACTCTCAGCCTCCACATGAGCCGTTGTACCGCTCTGAAAACACACTTCTGTGCCTCAAGTAAAAACAATACCGTCAGCGCTGACGTTTACTCTTCAAACACTTGTCGTTCTTCTCTTGTATTTGAGCTTCTGTCTAATTATCACATCAAAAGAAATCATTTTTCTACCAATTAATCAAAATGCCAATATATTGAGCAAATGTTGGCATTTTGGTCTCTATCACCCAGCTTTGATGATGCAGATGATTGATCACTTTCTAATCCTGGAACTTATCAATTTAGCCCTGGTTACATCTCGCTAAGAACCTTTTGTAATTACTAAAACAATTCCTGTTCATGCATTTATTATAACAGGTTTCACAGTAGAGGGTTTTATGCATCCTTAAGAGAATTTCTCAGCAAAAAAGTGAATACAATAGTATTCACTTTTTAATAATTCAAATACGGATGAAATTGAAGTGAGGACAGAGAGTGAATAAGAGTGTACTGCGATATCGTGTCACTAATTAATGTTGACAACAATGTCGAACGAAGGCCGGCTGTAACCTCTCTGATGGAGCTGCACCCGCACCGGCATCATGATAGACAGTTTTAGCTCACATGTTGAACCATTGTGCAAAGCAGGAACATGACCAGTGCATTTTAATGCAATCTGATCATTAGATTTTATATTACTTGTGTTCAGCTGGAATTTCTTTTAACATGATGCTAGGCGAGAGGAAATTTCATGTTGCCACCAAAATCATCGGGGATCTCACTCTGGGGACCATGAATATCAACAGCTACTCAACTTACTTAGAACTTTAGTCTGTAGTTGTTGAGATATATTATACATCAAGACGATATACTCGCCGAAAACCAACTGAGCTCTCCCAACATAATAATAAATAGATTCAGACGGCCGAGGCTGAAGATCCAATGCTTACTGAGACAGAAGAAGAGTAATAGTTAACATGAAATATTCATATCAGGCTGCAATCCGGTGCCAAGTATGGTTAAGCGATTGGAAGAATATATCGGCTATCCTGAATTTGCGGAGTACATCGCAGGTTGTCTTTTTTCAGTGTTTTTTGTCATTTTATTCAGTTAATTCAATGGTCTGCCTCCAAAGAACGAGAGAGCCACTGCTCAGTGGGCAGAGAGAGGGACAGCGGGGTGGGTGTGCCACACTCACACACACACACACACACACACACACACACACACAGACTTTCGCAACTATATCAGCAATCGCCCAGTGTTAGGCCATTTGGAACATTTTAACATATCGCCCAACCTGTAGGAAAGCTGTAGGCCTCCAGCTACGCAGCATTACATTGGTGGTAACAGTGTGGCGATCCTGATCTGGGTGCATACAGGTTTGATTACTGAATTAACACCTGTGCCAGACAATTGGCTGATAAATCTCCGCCCCTATTATCTGGAAAGACTTTGGACTAGATACACAGACTGACAGTCTCAGGGTGAATAGACACCATTGCGGATTTTAGAGGTGCCACAATTGCATACAAAGTCAATGAAAATAGAGTCTAGGACAGCGCAAACAGCGAGGTTTGAACTTTTTACATTACATTATTACATTACAGGTCATTTAGGAGATGCTCGTTATCCAGAGCGACTTTCAGTGAACTAACTACAGGGACAGTCCCCTGGAGCAACTCGGGGTTAAGTGCCTTAATCAGGGGCTCAATGGTGGCAGCCTGGTGTTGAGCTCACATACTACTACACATACATACTACGTGTTCTATTTAAAAGAGGAACCACTAGAACACCAGACCACCAACTTGAGAGAAACATCTTGGTGCTTTAGGAATATACATATAAACGTACACAGCTGACAGGCGACATTTTCACTGACTCTGAACGTCTTGTTTTGTTGAAATTCAACAAATTAATATCATGCTTTTGGTGTAAAACATGTTTTTTGTTCAGCAATAGAAGAATTATGCCTGCAGATCTACCTGCAAAGTTTTCCTCAGGATGGTGAGAGAAACTGAGCCTGAGGCATACTGATGAAGCTAGGTGTTGAAGAAAGAAAAAAAAAAAGGACCTTCAAGGTCACCGCTCATTTTGAAAAACTTCTGACGCTTCAGGTTTCTTTTAAAATTCACCAGCGGGGCTACCTCTGCCTTCTGCCTGTCTGATTTCCATGTTTTCAACCAATAATCTCCTGTCAATCACAGCCCAGTGGAGCCGACACACAAAGGCCAAAGCGAAACTCCTCCACCAGCACCAGTCTGTACTGTAAAGCTGGATTTTACACTGAGCTTTGAATTTATGTTTTCCTTCCTTAGCAAGGGGATCAAAATGAAGGAAAAAGAAATATTTCCCAGCAAAGTAAAATATAAGAAAATGGTCTTCAAGGATACAAAAATGGTCTTCAGTCACCCCGGAATAAGCATGACCCTGAACACGTCCTGCTTGCTCATTTGTGAGTGAAAAGCAGCTGATTCTGGATCAGAACACAGAATAGGATTCTCCCAAATGCCCATGAGACAAGTTTCCATCAATAACTGAGCTGAAATGTTTTTCAGCTCGAAAGCTTTTTTTCCTCTTGGTGAAATTGATGATTGAGCGAATCTCGTTTATAATAATGAAGTAATTCAGTCACATACATCTTCTATGTTTACATTTCATAGACCAAACAATCAACCGATTAATAGAGAAAATGATTGGCCGATTAATCATTAATGAAAATAAATCTTAGTCGCATGTTTCGGGTGCATAAACCAAGCCAAGCAACTGCTCTCGACCCCACAAAGGATTGTGTGTAAGAGCTCATATACATATATTTAGCCAAATTTACGTTGGCGGAAAAATGTAACCGACTCATAGAGCTTATACTTTGGCGCCACATGTAGATGCAACGGTTGGTTGGTCCCATTAACTAGGCTGCATTTTGTTTTAATTATTGTCCTTTCGACTCTATTACTGGAGCACGTGTGGCGTATGACAGAGATACACTAGATCAACTTTGGAGCAGGAAGCGCAGGGATTGGATTAAGTGCAGCGGACCTTGAGACCATCACCACCCACGACATCTACCGACCACGCAGGCAGACCCGCCGGACCAAACGCCACCGAGAGCGGACAGGCAACTGACCCAGCTAGGACCGAAGACTGTTCCACTGCCCACCCTGCTCCTGGCTGATGTCCGGTCGTAGGAAAATAAACTGGATGTCATCTTTACAGAGACCTGGCTTTGTCACGGCATCCCGGATCAAGGTGTTGCACTTGGCGGTCGGGACAGAGCGCAGAACTCGGGGGAGATGAGAGGAGGCGAACTATGTGTTTACATCAATGAGGCTCGGTGCTCAAACATAGTCAAAGTTGATGAACAATGTTTCCCCCATGAATTTTATTTATCTAAAAGATGTTAAAGATGCCAAATTATCTGCCCAGAGAATTCACCAGTCTTCTTTTTGTTGCTGCTGTTTACAAATCTATCTTGATGCAAACTCAATAAATGCACTATAGGGATGCATTAGGGTCTTTTATTGTTTAGCACCAATGGACAAGGCCACGGCTGCATTTCTCCATGCAGCCCAGTATTGTGACAATAAATTAAGCTTGAATCAGACACCAAATAACTGCACTTCAGATTATAACAGATACCGGAAAGGTCTGGGAAACAATCCTTTTATCCTCAGTCTATGCCTCGGTAACGTTTCTTTTTGTTAGTTTGTATGTTGGCTTGGGTCTGGGGCAGCCGAGACAAGTGAACGAATCCGACTCGGATACGGCCGGCGTACTTCCCAGCACCGGTAGTCACAGCGGACTGATGGAGCGCGGGTTCTAACCTGTGTAACGGCAGCAACAGAAAGTTTGACGATCTGACGATTGTTGAAATTCTGGCGTATCTTGCACATTGAACCTTTATGTCAGCATATGTCAGTGTTGTGTTAACAGCTTGTTTGTCTGTGATCAAGTCAACAAAAAGGAAATTGATCCACTCGCTTGGAATGTTATCAGTCGATTCAGTGGTTATCAGCCTTATAAATATGGGTCAGAAGGGGCCTGCTACACCAACTGGTATTCACACGGTTGATCACCGAACGAAGGAATAAAACGTAGACATTTTAACCCAAATCACCATCTCTACCTAAACCTTAACAAGTTTCGTTGCCTAAACCTAAAGGAGTTGTTCTGTTTGTGTACACAATGTTAGGTTTCATCCAGCTTTGTTTCTTACAACTTGTTTTTTTTTTCTTTTACAACGTAGTAGTCCCAGTTTGGCCCGTCTGTCGCATTAGAATAGAAGCAATAAAGAGCCCATTTAATCGGCTGATAACGTTCGAAATGAGTAATTGATACTGCTTCAACACTGTGTTTTAGTAACACTAAAACAACGAACATACCTGAAGCTTAGTTTAATTTCCATAACCACAATGTTTCCTAACCTTAATAATACTGCTGGTGACCTGATATTGTGGGAACAAAATACATTCATAATTGTTTGTTAATGGATGTTAAATGTTCCAGTCCGGCCCAATCACACACAGTGATTCTTCACATAGTCATAGTTTTACACAGGTACCCTTTTATATCAACCCTCACGCCTTGTTAAATCGCTGTGGATATGACTCACAGTTTAACAGCTGTAAATGCAAGTCTTTGCACATGTCAGATCTGACGTCTCAGCAGACATGAGTCAGATTCTCTGGCCGGTTTGTCCCTGTTTAAAAATCCACATCCAGAGTCAGCAGTCAGACATTTTGTGCCTTCAGAAAAATGCGTTGAGTGTTCTTTGGAATGACGTCTGACTGACTGCCTGGCTCTTAGATAACTGTCTGACCGACGCATGGCTGAGGTTCGCTCCGGCCAATATTCTTTGAAAATGAAAGGATGAACGACATCAATGTGCTGATGATTATCAGGTGCAGACTGGACACATGTGACGTGGGTTTGAATCCTTCGGAGAACCGATGACCTTTGCCTGGTGATAAATAAAAAGGACGGTCCACTATTAACTCCTGTCAGGGATCATCCGAAGGTAAACAACTGCTAATAAACTTAAACATTATTACATTTAATTTTTCTCCTACTAAATTATGATGGATCTGGTGAAAAGCTCTTTCCATCCATTTCGAAAGTATCAGCTGAAGGTCAAATCAACACATTGAAAAAAACCCGACTTTAAATGATCATTCTGTATTTGCAGCATAAAGACTTTATCTTAATGTGTTCACAAATATGAATGTGATCGTTTGACCTTTTTTTTTTTCTTTCTCAGCTGTGAAATTGGGAGAAGATTGGGCGCTGCCGGCTCTAAATCCTCAAAATGTTTAGTGAGAAAATGTTGTTACATCACTGCTCATGAAGCGTCGCTCAAACACAAAGACAAAATCATTTTAATATACTGATTGTCATTGTGTTATATTGCAAATGTGCAGATAGAGAAGCGACAGTTTATTGATTACGCAATACAAACATAAATAAGATGAATGTTTTGTGTTTTTGAGCAAAGAACAGAACAGAAAAATATTCTATCTTAGTAATAATCATGAAACATTGATGTTAACACCACAGCAACGTGCATCACTAACGCAACAGGTTTCATTCTGTCTTATGGATCTAAACAATGGATGGTCCCATTTCCCGAGTTGGCAACTCGATCTTCTGACTTCGCTGTGTTCATGAGCGCTAAGTCATAATGTGGAAACAACATGGACGCTACAAAGAAGACGTGTTGTATTTTATCGCTCAGAGCATTTAAACAACGCGTTGATGGCTGTTTTCCGAGTTCTTGTTCCGACTTGAGGGGCGTTCACGGGAATTTTCCCAGTTCGGAAAAACATTTTTCGGATTATTCCGACACCACGTGAATGCAGCAACAAAAAAAATTTCTATCTCGCAATGTTAACGAAAGTGAAACATAATTTGTGTATCTACTAGCTACACCCTTCCTACAAAGTTTCAACAATATCGGACCGGTAGTTGACGAACACATTACCCCCTAGGATGAGGTTATAATAATCCAATAGAATAATATTCTGAAATGGACCATTCTGCATCATGAGCGGTGTTTTTTTAGTACATTTAGATTCTTATAGTTTTGTACTTCTACTGAAGTAAAACATGTGTTAGGACTTGAGCTTCAGTGAAAGCTCTGAGCACTTCTTCCACCACGAGACTCTGGCGAGATTACTCATCATAACTGTAATGCTGCTGTTACGCTTTATAATCGTGTGTTCTCCTCCGTCCGACGCTCGCTCCCTCGGGATCAGCTGTTAACATGCGACATCACACCCCAATCACAACCCTCCCTGAACAAACTAAATACTGTCCTTTGTCGCCATGGAAACCAGGCCTGTGCAAACCTGTTAAAAAAAAAAACCACCAGGTGAAACGGCTGGCGAGCTGCTGGTTTCACAACATCTCCGCTCCGCTGTTACAGTAAACAGGGTATGATGGTAAAACCTCTCGAGAGTCCCAGTCGCATATCGACGTGCATGTTAACGTGAGGTGATCAGGATTCAAGAAAAACCAATAACATACAACAAAAGCAGGATTTGTGTTGGTTGATTTGTCGTCATGCCGCCTGAAGGGATCCACACAAACTGACAGGAAGTGATAGCAGAGCAGCCGCCGTCATTCACAGAAGAAGCCAAGTGCATCTTATTGTCATGCAGATGACAGTCCGAGCTCCAGCAGCCACAGAACTGTCTTTTTTGATTTGTGTCAACGAGGCGGGGTCAGATCTTAGATGGAAGTTTGATCACTGCGGCCGTTTTTTAAAGATCTTTACATGGGACTCTTTGTGTGGTAGGCCTGTATATTTTCTGCTGATGGCAACATTGCTCACTGTCCAGGCAGAAATATCTCAAAAAGTATTGGATGGATTTCATTCATGTTCCCCTCGGGATGAATTGTAATAACTTCAGTGATCCTCTGACTTTTCATCTAGTGTCAAGATCAAGTATAAATATTACTGTCCAACACTTTGGTCTGTGACCAAATACCTGCAGAACTAAAGACATTTCCTTCAGCCTCAGCTGTACTTTGTGTTTACTGCTAATGAGATGGTAAACAAGGTAAACATTATACCTGCTAAACGTCAGCATGTTAGCGTTGTCATTGTGCTGTGTGTCAGCATGCAGACATTTGGCTCAAAGCAGTGCTGTGCCTACATTCTCACAGTACCGCTCGCAGGCTTGACTGTACTCTACATACGATGCGTTCAAAACGGAGGACGTGGAAGTGGCAAATACTGCAGTGCTCCGAAAGCAAGCCAATGCCCATAGACCCCAATGTTAAAATGCCCAACTTTACAGCAGAATTAAACATGTTTACAGCCTGTTAAAAAAAAAAGAAGCTATTCATTACAACTACAGGGGGTGAGTTTTTATTTAACTCAGCCAATTTAATTATATTAAGGCTTTAAAGTTATCCATAATTAAGGGCGTGGCCGCTTTGAGTGACAGGTGGTTGCCACAGGCCGCTAGTTGTCTGCTCTGCTGCATCACCGGGGCTCGCCTCTACGCCACCGACGATCCAATTCTTTGCCCATTTTTGGTTCAGCCGGGAGCCGCTCACATTGTGCTTCACAACGGCTCTTCAGGAACAAGGAATATTTTATACAGTCTGTGGTTCAAGCAGAGTATTGAGTGAAGGTTACCCACGGAATCACCGGAATTACGCACAATAAACGGAAGAAAATAGACTTAAAGCCTAAAAATACACATCCTTGTGTAGACAGCTGTATTGATTCAAATATAAGCGGATCTATTCCATCAGATGTGCATGAGACGGACTGAAAAAGTCGTCTGAGACGCCATTTGCGTATACACGAAAAAAAAAAGGCTGTGAGGTATCACTTTTAACTGGGCACACGAGGACCTCAGTGTTCTCTGTAAAACATGATAAACACATGCTTCTGTTTACCGAGAATGTTATTCCTAATCTCTGTGTAAAATCTAGACTTTGAAGAAATATTTAATGTACTAATGTGCTTCCACATGAGTTCCTGTCAGAACATTTTATTCAATTTAAATGCTTTTCAAAAAGGTCCAAAGTGTTTGATTCAAGAATGTTTCAAACACATCCGGCCTCGCATCTGAGGTGTGAAATGAGGAGAGGCGTTTACGGTACTTTTGAAAGCCGAACTTCAGCCCCAATCAACAGCAACTGAGTTTGCATGTTGCAGGGAAGATGAGTGCAAACAGGAAGGTGTCAGAGCGAGCGGACGGCAGTCTGGGTTGAGTTTAACTGAAGAGAACTGCGATGTTTCAGCCGTCATACACTTGCCATTTTAAAATCAAAAGCAGAGACCATGATGAAAGGGTAGTGTGCGGTGCGTTGGAACAATCAGCTGCAGGAAGTGTTCATGCTGATGTCCGGGCGACGGAGACAATCAGACAGATGACTTTAAAAAAAGCTCCTTTTGCGAGCGCGTAATACTTAAACCTTTCCTGGCAACAACACACCTTAGCAGACATTTTAATGAATTAAACACGGGTGCAACTATTAACATTATTACCATCTGCATTACATTTAGGTCCATCGTTACATGACCCTGGGCTGCTCCTGCAGACGTTTCCATGACAAGTGGAAATGTCGGCCATCAGGATGGTCCACGAGACTGAACATTTACTGTAAGTCTTTTAGAAAAACAGTGTTTCAACTGCATTTTACAGGAAGAGCCTTTCATTTTCCCAAACCCCTGAAAGTGCAGTCTAAGTTGAAATAGTACGCATCTGCCTTGTTGCTTGTATCTCACACAGTCCGACTTTCGTTACACTGCAATAATGGGAACCAGACGAATCTTGCGAGCTCGTGTTTTATTTGCTCTGGCTGATGCGTCTGGTTCCCTTGCGCTTTGGACAGATCTCCAGCGGCCTTAGACGTGCCAATCACAACCGTTTATCTCATTTGGGGCAGGTTTGAGACATTTTTTGGTATGGATGGTGTATTTATACTAAAAGAAGAACAATCATCTGCACTTAACATCTTTATTTTTTCTGAAGAAAGGCGTGTTTGCAGTACCTCTGACAGGATTTGGAAAAAGTTCAATATACCACAATCACAGCTCATTTCTTTATATCGTCTCAACACAAGCAGCTTTAACAAGAACTCGTCCCCAAACGAAAACGCCCTCTAAAATGAGAAAAATGACAAAATAACAAAGAAGAAAACAAGACTGAGACTTGACCACGTATTTGATGGCGACTGTCAGCACTTGACAGCTTTTTGTTACGGACACATTTTGGTCCCACAACAAACCTCAAGCCAAACAGGTTGTTTTGTCAGCAGCTTCCAGAAGCTTTGCTTAGGTTTAGACAGCTAAAATGAGTTTGTTAGGATTGGTGGGAGGCGGTGGACGTGGTTAAAAGACACCAACATTGAAGGCTGACGGACATCAGAAGTCAGACACTTTGTACAACCCAACCATCGTTTCCCCGACCTCCTCCTTAAAGAGGTTTCACAGTGCCATAACTACGTCACACTACATCCTGCTCGGCTTTTCTGACAGACAAAGAGCTTTTCTTTTTACTCGCATGACCACACAAGTCATTGCCCATAAAATGTTAACATAGGGTTTGAGCAAATGATTGATACGAGTATTTTTTTCTAGTACAGGCTCTCCTATGCAAGATATTGTACTTGTTCTGTAATCTGATGTCCATCTTTAATTGTATATGTTAAACCTGAGATTTTCCCCATCACTAAAAGGTTGTGAGAAAGGTCTTCAGGAAAAGTAAAAACTGGGGACAGTCTTCTTTACATAAACACAGTGTTTTCTGGCCAAAATGCCTTTTTAAAGTTTTTGCCATTTTTCATCTTATAATCTCTAAATGCAGTTTCATTCGAAGTTTGTCAATTGCCGGAAGCAATTACAGAATTTTGGTGGAGATACAAAAACATTTTGAGGAATGTAAAGGTGTTGTTTTGTATGAGACCAAGTCAAACTCAAATGCTTTTGTGGTAAATCTCAGTCTCACATTTAAAAAAAAAAAAGAAGAAAAAAAAAAGGAAACGTCTGATCAAAGAAAAGGAAAATATTCTGACCAAAAGTATTCAATTAAAAGTTTCTGGGTCTGATGGTTTTTGAAAAAAACGCCGTAGGTTCAAACGCATCCCTGGTGACGCAGGTAAGCATGTATGTCAATATGTCGATGTGAGGTTTAAGAAGCCAAAACAGATTATTATTGATCATGTCTTCAGCTAAACATTGTTTGAGTCAACATTCAGTCTTTAAATCTTTTACATTTGAACGTGAGAACGATTCTCCTATTTAGTGTAGGCGCCTTTGGAGCTCCACTACAACCATCACAGGACACTAAAACTCTTCAGTGCAGCCCAGATTACTGTTGACGGGGAATGAATTACAGTCACTACAGAGCTCAGGGTGAGTGTGTAAGTGTGTGTGTGTGTAAGTGTGTGCGTGTGTGTGTGTGTGTTTCACAGCCGAATGGGAATCCTTCAGATCAACAAATAAACAAAGCATCCAGGGCAGGCCAGCGTTCCTCCTGTCAGCAGCATCTGCCAGTAGCAGAGAGGATGCTCCGCTTTTTCCTGCCTTCCAATCTTGCATCCACAAAAAAAAGAACAAAAAAAAATATATCTCCTTCTGGACATCCTCCATCTGTTTCTTTTTTTTTTTTTCCCCTGTCTCTTTCAGACTCTTTCAGCTTGTGTCCTCTGCTGTCACGGCCAATTCCTCCCCCTCTATCAAACATCTCTTTCCCCACTTCACCTCTCCACCCGTCTTCCTCCATCTTTGTCTCTACTGCGGATGACTTATTTAAACCCAAAGAAATCACTTCACGAGTGCCGACGTCCCTGTTTGGACCCTCGAAAGGCTGGAAATCGCAGCTCCGAGTGGCTCGTTAAACCCCTGCAGTCTGACCTGTCAACCTGCAGTATTCATGTCTCGTTGTGCCACACTTTGACCCACGCTCAAACACCTGACTCATTTTGACATTGTGGGTATTTTCCCAGATGAAATAAGCAAACAAAGCCTGTGCAGACGCAACGAAAGAGCAGGCTCTACGGAAAGAAGGCCATTCTTCTGCCCTCACGCCTTTTGCCGAGTTGCTGCTGCACATGCAAATAGTTGCTCTCTCCTTTAATATCCAGCAAACACAAGGAGGGTCTGGATTAAATGGCACTGAAAGGAGGAGGAGGAGGAGGAGGAGGATGGAGATGGAGGACACACTGCTGCTGCTGCTGCTGCCTCCCTCCTCCTCCTCCTCCTCCTCCTCTTCATCTCCCCTCCAAAAGAAGAAAAAGACAAAAAAAAAAAAAGATCTCATCTTTTGTACATCAGCATGGTTAATATCAGCAGACAGACAGGGGAGACTGGGAACAATGACACCAGCTGGGCACAACAATAGGAAATAAATACAGTGTGGCAGGCAGGCCGTCATCCCTCCATCAGCTCTCCATCCATTTAAACATTCCTGCTGTGTGTCTGCTGCTGTACAGGCTTCTTTGTGGCCTTCACACCTGCATCCCACTGACTGTGTGCGCTCTTGACTATCAAAAATATGAATTCCTCTCCTTCTATTTTGATGTTTTTTCCACCTTTTAAATGGGAACCCGTGTGTGTGTGTGTGTGTGTGTGTGTCATGTAACGATGAACCAGCTGCGGGTGTGAGGTAATATCTGCTGTGTTTGTTTGTGTGCTTTGGGGTTTTTTATGATTGGCCTCCAGACAATAAAAGATGCTTACCTTCTCGGCTCCTCTGTGTTTTTTGGCCGCCGGCGTGTCGTCATGCTGCCGCCTGACAACAATAGCGCCGCCGCCGCTCTTAACTCCACAATCCAGCGCGCTTTTGTTGGCAGCGCCGTTACTATTATTGTTATTGTTTACGTTGTTAATGATGCTAATATCTCCCGTGATCCTGGAGTCCAGTGCGCCGCAGTGGCAGTGTCCGGGGCCGTCGCGGCACAGAGGATGCTCGGGCAGGGCGGATGACGAGAGGAAGACAGAGGGAGGAGGAGACGCGCCATCGCCGGGCTTCTCCTTCCTTGTCCGGGGAGGAGGAGCGGCAGCGTCCCTCTCCCTGTCTCTCTCCCTCTTCCAGCCCCGGATCATGTGTTTCCCCTTCCTCTCATCCTTGCCTTTGGCGCATGTCGCAGGGGAGGCCGCGGTCACTTCGGAGACGCCGTTGTTGTTGTTGTTGATGCTGCCGCTCCCGCCGCCGCCGTCCGCGTCTCTGCTGACTGCTGAGATCATCTCCAAACCTTCTCCACCGACGCTGCGTCCTTGAGCCTCCCTACACTGCTGCTGCTGCTGATGCTGCTGCTGATGCTGCTGATGATGCTGCTGCTGCTGATGCTGATGCTGCTGCTGCTGATGCTGCTGCTGCTTACCGACCCCGACGCACACCTCGCCGCCGCCGCGCACCGCGACGGCAGCCGCTGAGTGATCCGCCGCCTCCGGTTCCTCTCGTCCCTCCCGACCGGCTCGGCTGCGTTTAAGCGCGGATCTCCTCGGCTCCGACCCGCCGCCGCCACCGCCGACAGGTCCCCGGGTCTGGAGCGAGGGCAATGCCGCGTGTCTGTCTGCTGAGCCAGGAGCGCTGGAGGAGGAGGCGGATGAGTGGGAGGAGGTGATGGAGATGGAGGAGGAGGAGGAGGTGGAGGAGGAAGAGGTGGTGGTGGTGGAGGAGGAGGAGGAGGAGGAGGCGGCGTGGTTGGGTGACAGCTCCCTGCAGTCCGTCAGCAGCCCTCCATTCTCCCCGGCTCGCAGGAAACGGTTCATCTCCTCTTCTGCTCGTGTCCTTTGTCGATCTTCACAATAATCAGCATTCAAGTCATTGTCAGCCCGCCGCAGTGTTGCAGCGAGCACCGAGCTGTAGGTGCACACATGCAGGTTTGTTATAGGCTGCTGGATCAGGCCTGCTCCATCACAAACTCCAACACAGGCTGAATGACAGCTCGGGGTTTCTCACAGAGGTGTTCTGTAGGTGTGTTGGTCTCATTTGTGATGAAAAAGAGAAAGGAAACAGAGGCCTTCACACACCTAGAGGATACAACTCTGTGAAACACTGGAAAGAAAGTACAATCACATGACCTCGCAGTAACACGTCACACGACAATTTCTTTTGGTTTTCAAAGGAGAACAAATAGACGAATACGATAATATATGTATAGGCTATCTTTTTGTGTGTTTTCTGTAATAACCCATATGTTCTGGATGGGTGAATGCAGTGTTAACTTCTCCCCCACGCTGAATAATGTCTTAACAAATATCTCAAATCCCACAAATTTGATTTTGGAAGAAGAAAAAAAAGAAAAGTACAGTAGTTGGCCACAGGGGGGCGCTGCTGCGTTTGCTTTATTGTTCGTAAATGGAAATGGACATTTTTGAATCCTCTTTTAACAGTCTGACACATGTACACAGTGTGCATTTAACCCATCCCAGTATGAGGAGCAGTGGGCAGCTATTGTACCATCAGTGCCTGGGGAGCAGTGTGGGGGTCTGGTGCCTTGCTCAAGGACACCTCGGCAGCGGCCAGGAAGTGAATTGGTACCTCTCAAAGTACCAGTCCAACCTCCATACTTGGTCCATCCGGGGACTTGAGCCGGCGACCCTCCGGTTCCCTACGAGCTGAGCTACTGCCGCCCCACTCAGGTGTAACTGATATGGAGGTCTCCAAATGTAGTGGACGGATGCATTATCCTGCCTGAATGTTAATAAAAGATCACTGAACATAATATATGTGTGCAGCCACTGCCCCAAATAGTGTAGGATTTTATTTTATTTTTTTATATTTGGAAGGCAGTTTTTGACCCCACTTGCTAAAAAAAGTGGGGCTTTTAAAAAATGTTGGAGGCACTTTAAAAAACATAGTAGCCTTATTAGCGCATAGATTGTATAACATTTAATGAATTAAATGAGGTTTAATAATGGATTTGGATATTGGCTGAAACTGGTAAATATACATATAAGATAAGATAAGATAAGATAGAACTTTATTTATACCGAGGGAAATTGTTGTGCAGCAGTTGTAATAAACAGCAGGAGACAGTATAAGATGCAAAAAATCTACAAAAATATACTTTTAGCCATTCTTGAGATTTCTTGGGGCACTTTTGCCCCGCCTAATTTCCACTAACCCAAACACATTTTTTCTGAGGATAATGTGCTTATTTCTTTTTTTGAAATGACTGTAAAAAAAAATAAAACAATACAGTGGCTGAAAAATCCAACGTGCTAAATTCTCCAAAACAGGAGCGGTTTTATCTAAACTTTGCAGATAAGAATCTAATGACAGTCTTTGGCTGTTACCAAAAGATAAAACTGTACAATAAGATCATTAAAATAATCAACAGAACAAATGTATATGTATTGCACTATTTCATATTAAAACTGTTTAAAATACTGTGCAGGGCAAAAAAAAACTGAGAAGATGAAGAAATACGCATGAATGGACACGTTTACTTATGTACGTTTATACCTAGAAAACAATGCTTAAGGCTCAAGTCATTCACCAGAGAAATCTGACCTGCATGAGCTCAGACAGGCTTTCTCATGCTTTAGGAAAACAAACAAACTAAAACGAAAGGAGCTGCACTCGACACAGTAAGTGGTCTTAGCTGGAAGATCCAGGGAATTGCAATAATCCTGCATACTCACAAAGGCGCTGGGACAGAAAGACTCTCATTTCTGAGATGTTTCGACAATGATAAAGATGATAGTGAAATCATCATCTTACGGCAGGGGTCCCCAACCACCGGGCAAAACAAAACACAACATAAAGTGCAAAACATATCATTTAATTATTACATATATATATATATATATAATGTAAATGGAATTATTCCATTTTATATTATGCACTTTATTTATATTAGTATTACATTGTGAGATATACATAATATAATACATACAAATCTTTACAATAAATATTACCAACACACACAAAAAAAAAAAAAACGTTTTATTCTTTCTGTGCGGCCCGGTACCAAATGATCCACGGCCCGGTACTGGTCCGCGGCCCGGTGGTTGGGGACCCCTGCTCTATGTCATGATGCTAGTGCTTTGGTACCTTTACAGATAAGAAATCATTATCAGAGTCACTTAAAGGGACAGAGTGGTATATATATCTATAGATATATATCTATCTATAGATATATATATATAGATAGACAGACAGACAGACAGACAGACAGACAGACAGACAGACAGATAGATAGACAGACAGACAGATAGATAGACAGACAGACAGACAGACAGACAGACAGATAGATAAAGGGCCGCTTAGATTGTTGCACTAAATGCACCAGGATTCAGTACAAAGACAATGAATAACAATGAAAGTGTAACCATGCTGATAAACTGAGTAAGTATTAAACTGTGTGTGCTTGTGAACAGTGGTATTGCAGCTGTAGTTTGTTCTGAATGAAGTAGATGGAAGGATGTCAGGAGACTATTTGTTTGGGAGACGCTGTTGACAGTTCATTTACGAGGTTGAAATGTCCAATGTGGCTTTTTGAAGGCGGACACTGATACATCAATATTTTCGATTTCGTAGCCAGTATTTTGTGCCAGCGTTCTGAAGTTTTTTTGGCTCCGACCTCATTTATTCTATCTCCTTAAGGACACATAGCTGTGCCATCTGCTCTCATTAGATTTTATTTGTTATTACACTGAGAAAAGTATATTTTAAGTCGGTGTTCCATCAGGTACGGAGCGATCAAACTGACGTAAGGGTGCGTCAGTGGAACAATAGTCGTTGTGCCACCCGCAGAAGTCATTGCAGCCGTATTAATATGCGCACACCTTCAAGCATAAATTAAGATAATACGGAGAAGTACTCAGAACAGTCTAAAAATATCTGTTACATGTAGAAATTAGACATGTCACAATGTTACTTCAGTCAATGTACATAAGTATTATCAGCAATTTACATTTTCTAAAAGAATTAAAAGCAACAGATATTCATTATGCTGAGTGGCTCATTTAAAAGTGTTTTATTAATACAGAAAATTATTTTATTCTGTAAGAGCATTTTCTGTAGTCCATCAACGTTACTTAATACAACTACTACTGGGTAGTTCAGTATCGCATCATATTATATAAGCATATCATATTCTAGATTTATATTCAAAAAGCGACTAACAATAAGTACTACAGGAAGCATAAAGCATCAGAGTGGAAATACTCTAGTAAAGTACAAGCATGTCAAAATTGTATTTAAGTCGGGCACTGAGATTACTGGGTAAATGTTCTATATATAAATAAACTTCACCCCTGGTTTGGACGCGTCCCTCAAAATGTTGGAGGGGTTCTTTAAAATGTAGAGAAACGCTTTGCAGCTTGTGTATCATTGACCCGAGTCCCTGATAAGAGAAGTTGGACAGTACGAGGAGGGAGAGGGTTCAGCAGAATGTCCACGTTACATATATGTGACTAAGCAAACAGAGCCAATGTACTGAACACACCGTCACAGACAGACATATAGTGTCAGGGGTCGAGGAGGCGTGTCGTCAGCCACCATAACATGTCCTGCAGTATATATTCGAGGACAAAAGTGGAGCACAAAAATGAATCCAACACTCAGAGTGATCTTGACGCTGCGATGGAGAGCCACAGTGTACGACTCCTTGTGATTTAAGAGGGAGGAGCACAATGCCAAAATCGGCCCACGCTCCGTCCGACACGACCGGACATCACCGGTAAGAAAACATTCTTTTTTTTGGAGGTGTAAAAAGAAAACCCTCTCAAAAACTGAAAGTCTCCATTTCTTTTTGTTATGCACAACACTTCACCTGCGCCGCGTCATACAGCTGCCATCTCATTGGCTGTGCTTTGAAAGGTCAGTGGCAATTGAGGTCAAAGTTGAAATAATTTGAACTTTGCGAACTTGGCTGAACCTGCAGCAGATGATCTCTTCTTCTTGAGCGTTGCATCACGTGTTATTTTTAACCTCAAACAAGTTCTCCGCTGACTTAGCGTGGCGCTCTTGTCAGACTCGACGCATTGTGTCAAAATTGATGCAGCAGAATCAGAGATATTTTCTGTTTTGTGTTACTTCTTCTCCACAAAGCCGGGCGCCTACGTTACCCACAATGTAACCTGACAGCTCATTCTGGTGTGTCATGCTAGTAGGGGCTAACGCAGCAGAACTAGGCGACGAGCTGTCATTTCTTTCTGATTCAAAATCTCCAGATTTGTTACATTTTCAAACACCTTCAACCCCAACCGACACCTGGAGACATTTATCGGACTTCCCACAGCTCCCCTCGGAGACGCTAAAGGCTTCATAAAACCTGGAAACACACTGTCATCTGTACAAATCAGTGGTGTTCCTCTTTAATAAAGCACATTTCTATCTATGCATCAACGCTGCATCTTCTATAGTTTGTCAATCCTCAAAAGTGTAAACCCAGGTTAACGTTTCCTACGGACATAAATCCAGAAGGAAACGTCAGGAACATCTTTCCTGTGACAGCAGTGGTTCCCAAACTTCTCCCCTCAGATTCCCCTCCTGCAGACAAACATATTTAATGAGAAAAGAGCTCAAAATTGATGCATCAGTCGGCAGATATCCTGTCGGTCAAACGTGTCCGTGTTTTTGGTAGCAAACACAGTTTGTGTTTGAGTTTCAAAGGTCTGTGTTCACACACCCCAACATGCAGGAGCCACTCGAATACTCAATCTTTATATGAAATAACCCGAGCAGCTTAAGGCAATATAATTTTCTCAAATTCAATTATTCAGCACTTGCTGTACAGCATTCAAAATAATGTATTGTACATCAAAGAAACAGATAATGCACACATATAATAACAAATGTATTATATAATAATGTCATGATATAACATCGATAGAGAAAAGAGGCATATTAATTACTGCAATAACAGATCCATTAGTACTTCATTTGAATTTGGAGCTCAGATTAACTGCAAAGTACTACATAATAAAGAAGAGAGAAATATATATATATATTAATTTAATGTATAATATTTTAATATGTATTATGATTCATTTTGAAATGATGAAGGAAATGAGAGAAACTGGAGAAAAAAGATGAATCAGCAAAGTTGAAAGTGGAACAAAACAAACAAATCAACACTGTTTGTATTTCAAAGTGCAGCATTTTGTGCGTGTGTGTGTGTGCGTGCGTGCGTGTGTGTGTGTGTGTGTGCGTGTGTGTGTGTGTGCGTGCGTGTGTGTGTGTGTGTGTGTACAATCACTAAGGAGACTTGCCAGTTTGTCAATCTGTAAAGAATTTGACCTGACAAAACAAATATCTGATAAAAAATCAGTTTGCTGTTTGACGGGTTGGAATTATGTTTCGGTTTGAACGGCAGTGACGGAAGGTAACAAAGTGCATTCACACAAGTACCGTTGTCAGGTACAACTTTGACGTACTCGTACTTGAGTGATTGTATTTATGTATTGTATTTATGTGATTGTATGTATACTTCTACTCCGCTCCAAATGAGATGCAAATATTACTTGTTATTCCACGAAATGTATTTGATAGCTTTAGTTTCTTTGCAGCTTCAGAGTATTAATGCAAAAAATCTAATCAACAAATAGAGAGCGGTGAGACACAGGGTCAGCGGGAGAGCCTGAAACTTAACGGAGAGGATATAAATCATAAGCTTAATCAGTTACTCTGCTGCTTCAACACTCCACACCGACCAACTACAGCAACCAAACGGGGTCAAAACTCAAACTCACAAACTAGGCGGAGACCAATGCAGGCCAGGAGAGGACGTCACAATACTGTTCATTAAAGATGACGTTGAGCTCAATAATAATGTGTCGATTTACCACGTGGTATCGAAAACATGATCTTGAATATCAATATTTCTCAAGGTATTGTGTCAAAGTTAGAAATTCCAGTATCCTGACAACACCGGTCACATCTATACATATGGTAGAAAGTGCCATTACTGTCCTTCCCCGGCTGCAATGATCTTCGGCGCAGATACTGGAAGTCCTAGAAACGCTGACCTGTCAGAGGAGGGCTTAAAGAGACCGGCGCTAAAGTGGAGTGTCTCAGACAGACGGGGAATACGGATATATTCAGACAGACAGTATGAGAAAAATACAGTTTATTTTTTGTACTTTTTTAACATGTTCTAGTAGAAACACGAAACACAAGTAGAAACCTGAAAATGATATCTGACTCCTTTAAAGAACAAATATTCTGAATTCTTTCATTTCACTCTCAGAAAGAAAATGTGATTTCCCAAAATGTTCCTCTACTATTCGTCTAAGGTTAGCATTACAGGCCAGGAAATGTATTGTACACACACGCACGCACTTAAACACAGTTTACCTCGGTTTAAAACATATTTATTCCATTTCTTTTCAGTATTTTTGTCGCTCCAGAGTGCAGAGTGCAGTCATAGTTGCTGCTGTGTGCACCCGCCACCACCAGGATGACACGATAGCTTTTTCTTTGGTCGTTTAATTGCAGATGTTTCACTGAAAGTATGATGAATGATCTAAGGTGGCACGCCTGAATAAAATAGCAAATGATAAAACAAATGTTCGCAATGCAGTAGCAAGAAAATGGGATGCAACCCAAAATTGGATTGCCAACCCAGCAAAGCAGGAAACTGCCGGGCACCTCACAATCTCCCGGGGGCTCGATAAGCCCCAGGGTCACTGCGTGGCAATAGATTTTTGTAAAAGTACAATATCAACTATCAGCAATTGTGAAGCCATGTCTTGTAGACCAGCTCTTTGTAAAAAAAGAAAAAAAGGTTTAAGACCTTTATTATTTGACTTTACATTGTGCTCGCATGGCACATTTTCCTAAATAAAATAGTGAAAATTGATTTATTACGAATTTACCCGAAAATGACGAACAATTAAGAATTAGTCCTCGACTGTATTTAACCAGAAATATCATATCTGATGTTGGCAAAGCAAAATGAAATCACCAGATTTTTGAAGGGAGTCTGGGGACTTTCTCCCTGTATTCTCTACTTACCTGCTGAAAACACAAACTCACAGGACTGCAGCCACTGTACAGGGATACAACTGTCCTGCATTTATCTTTACGGTAAACATGAAGTACATGATCAAATGTTGTATCGTCAAAGGGAAACTGGTCAGATCGCTTCCTGTTTGTGCCGTCATTAAAGGTACAGAACAGAGCAACCGAGAAGGAAGTTTGTTCCCGTGTAAACTGAACTGCATGGGAAATCACTGTGTTCACCGTGACACCAAATATATCGACTTCTGCATCTGCCAAGATGTAATCTGAATATAATAGAACAACAACGATAAGAACAAGAAAAGGTTTTAAAGAAGAACAAAGAAGAGAGCAAAAATTGAAACCTAACTCTCCAAACAAAGCTGGGTAAAATGTCACTGATCATAGGTTTAAATGCTCACACAAGCACACGCAGACACACACACACACGCACACACACACACCGTCCTGCTGTCTGATTGGCTGTGACATGTGAGACCAGGAGGCCCAGCAGACACTCCCACAGGCAGGTGAGGGAGGGTCAGGCTGCAGGGTCAGTTCACCTCTCAGTTCTCAGAGCAGCAGACAGACAGACAGGCAGACAGGCAGGCAGACGGGCCGGCAGGACAGACGGGTGTTTGGACGGTTAAAAACAGTTGCGCATGATGACAGAACATTGTGTGAAACTGCAGGAAGACGCCATGAAGTATAACAGAGGAACTGCAAAGCATGAGCACAGAGACTATCAGTGAGTTTGTGGCCGCAGAAAGAAGATGTCTAAAGCAATATACTGGAGATACAGGAACTCGCTGTAATGTATACATATATTTAATTAGTGACAGTATTTGCATGCTGGCATTAGTTGTACATTTAGTTCAAGTAGTAGTTATGATAGTGGAAGTACCTCTATGAGTGCAGAAGCAAACACTGTAGTCAGTAAATGGTTGATTGGCAGAAAACCAAAAAAAAAACATGTATTTTCTGGCTTCAGCTTGTCAAACGTGTTGCTTTTCTTTTATCATATATCATAGTCAATAGGAATGTTTTTGAATTTTGGGCTGTTGGTCGGACAAAAACAAGCAAATTGTGGGATGAGATGTCAACAAACAACAGCCATCTGATATCATTATTATCAGGCTAATAATAGTTTATCAATTGACAGGTTTGCTTTGTGTGAAGTGTTCCACTCGTACACTCCTCAAGAATCAGAAATGTTTGTCATGATCTTTTAAAGTTGTGTCTTACAACTCTGTACAACCTGTAACTGCCTCTGTTGACTAGTGGTCTAGTAGTCAGGCTTTCATGTATAACACCAGAAGGTCATGAGTTCAATACCAGGCTGCCACCATTGAGCTCCTGAGCAAGGCACTTAACTCTGAGTTGCTCCAGAGGGACTGTCCCTGTAGTTAGTTCAATGTAAGTCGCTCTGGATAAGAGCCTCTGATAAATGACCTGTACGGTAATAGACAGTATTGCTTGGCTGCATCATGTTGCCAACACGGCGACATGAACTGCATTGTGGATATTCTCGTTGTGTTATTTTACTCATGTTTTGCTGTTTCCTGTTGTCCTGCATGGCTTGTAATGCTGCTTGCGTTGCTTCTTATGACTTTGGTGTGTCTAATATGTCCTTAAGTGGAGCTAGAGCGGATTTAAACCAAGACTAAACCTTAATTATGAGCCATTCTTGCTGCATGTACCATAGAGGACACATTTATTCCACATTTATTCCACCTTAATCTACTCTCTCCGTGTAGCAGCTCCTGCCTGCTGCCAGTTGCTGTTAAAATAATGCATCTCCGATTATTTTTCTGCGTTGTCTGAATGTTGTTTTCTTGCTGTCGGTTAGTTCGGATGTAGAGAACATGGAGGAGCGGCAGAGGTATGAGAGGATGGTCAACGAGCCTGTGCAGCCCTGGGACCCGGAGCAACAGGAGCTGTCGGGCAGGAGGAAACCAGCATTAGTCAGGTAAACCAAAGTGTGCGGACAGCTCCTAACTAAATGCAAAAATCTATTTTTACTCAAGTATTGCATTTAAATGCATTTTGAAGGCCCTTGTACTTTTTGAGTTTTTCCATTTCATGTTACTTTATACTTCTCCTCCACTACATCTCAGAGGGAAATATTGTACTTGTTACCCCACTACATCTATCTGACAACTTAAGTTACTTTAGATTCAGATTATTTGTACAAAACATAAATCAACTAATACATTCTGATATATTATTGTGGATTCAACAGTATGTGCTCTCCAATAACATCCAATTGGGGAAATTGATGTGAAAACGTATTGGAGGTTACATTTTTTCTTGATGTTTTTCTGCGCCGTTGTCCGTCCAACATCTGTCCGTCCCATCTCGTGAAGGCGAAAGGAGGAATGCCTGGAGGGAATTATTTCAAATTTGGCACAAACGTCCGCTGAACTGCTTAGAATTTGGTGGACAAAGGTCAAAGGTCAAGAATGAATATGCATCTTGTGACATTTACGCAGAAATATCTAAAAAGGATCAAATGATGAAGTGATGACATTTTTGGACGGACATGGATGTAAACTGCAACTCGCAAGTACAAATGTGAATTTCAGACACAGCCATAACACCATGCAGAAGGTAAAATACAGTATAGGAATAATATAATATATAAAAATTTAAATGATATAAATTATAGTACTGTGCTATACAAGTTGTGCAGTATTGTACTAAATGTGATGAGAACCGATAATGGACGGATAAGGCGTTGTTATAATATGTGTTACATTTCATTTATGTATTTTAATTTACTTTCTGACCTATAATAAATACTGTTATATAAATATATTAGAGTGCAAAGGGCCACAGACAAGCGGACAGTCACGTAAGGTGTAATATAATGTGTTGATTCTGTCTGTCTGCAGATCAAAGACCTTTGACCACTCTCTGCTGACTCAGGTTCAGACAGAATCGGACCCAAAGATAGAGAGGAAGAAGTCTCAGTACAGCCAGGTGAGCTTTCATCAAGTCAGCTCTGATACGTCTTTTATTACAGCAATAAACATTACAGCATGGACGAAACATCTCAATCACTTGAGCGATGTTCTACAGATGGAATTTATTAATGAACCAGAATCTATATCAAGCCTTTACTTTAAGTGATATTAATGCAACTTGGGATCAGCTTTTACATTAAGGATGTTTATGCTTCAAATGTATTCTTCATGGTCACTTTATAATAATTTAACCATCAGTTATTACAAAAAGCCAACTATAGTATGTTAACCTGTTTATATTTTAGTTGTAGTAGTTTGGCATAGTTATTGTATTCATGGTTTTAGAGTATTATAGTGTATTCTTTATGTTGTGTATTGTATTCTACAGCTATACATCTCTCTTCTACTGTTGATATATTTACAGGGTATTTTTTAACTCCTGTGTAAGTCTGTCTGTCTGTCTGTCTGTTTGTCTGCCTGTCTGTCTGTCTGTCTGTATGCCTGTCTGTCTGTCTGTGTGTCTGTCTGTCTGTCTGTCTGTTTGTCTGCCTGTCTGTCTGTTTGTCTGCCTGTCTGTCTGTCTGTCTGTCTGTTTGTCTGTCTGTTTGTCTGTTTGTTTGTCTGCCTGTTTGTCTGTCTGTCTGTCTGTCTGTCTGCCTGTCTGTCTGTCTGTCTGTCAGTTAGTTCATTAGACTGCTGAAACTCTGAGAGTCGGCCTAAATAACGCTGCTATTTAATAATCGGTGCTAGCTGTTAGCATCATGCTAACTTCAGTAGATGTCTCTGCAACACAACACACAGACGTCTTTGACACGACGTCAACACTGTCACCTCTTCACACTCTGCTGATCATGTTAGTTCATTTGTTTTAGGTTTAAATTCTGGCATATTGGACTTTTAAGTATATATTTCTGATTCTTATATGTACTTTTATTCTAAAATGCCACAAAATATCACACTAAACATCGACAGCTTTAGTACAGAAAGAAAAATTGGGCATTCAAAACCCCATATCTGCCAAGACCAAGTAGTTTGTACAGCTCCTGAAGTATAATCAATATTCACGTTGTGCAGTTTACCATTGTGCAAGCATCACTTTGAAATATGGATTGCGTGCGTGTGTGTGTGCGTGTGTCTGTTGTGTGTTTCAGCTTTCGAAGAGCAACTGCCAGTACCATAAAATATTTAAGGAGATCAGCAAAGAGGAACAGCTCAGACAGAGTAAGTCATTAATCATCACAACTATCTGCTCCACCTTAAATACTGGATTAGGGATTAGATAATAGCTGAACATTTGATACCTTCAAGCCTTTTTCAAACACTAGGTGATGATTTAAAGAGCCAGCGTGTCGTATGTAGGGGGTTATATTAGCAGAAATGGAATATAATCTTCTTAACTATGTTTTCATTGGTGTATAATCACCTGAAACTAAGAATTGTCCACCATGTTGCCCCGCCATGTTTCTACTGTAACTCAGAACGGACAAACTGAACTCTGGCTCTAGAGAGGGCCTTTTGAGTTTTTATGTAACCTGAAGGCCACCGTAGTTCTCTGACACACTTGTAACACGGCAGCCTCTGGTTAAATTTTGTTTTGTTTTGTTTTGTAAAGGATTGGTTCACATTTCTTTCTTAAAACGACACTGACATAAGTATATTACGATTACACATTGAAATGGTTTTTGGTCGTAATAATGGTTCCTCCTGTCCGTACCGGCCACAAAGGGATTTCAGTGTGATAGGGGGCAAAATCCAAAGTCCTCGTTCGAAAATGCATTTTAACATTAAGCTGAAATTAACATGAGTTTGACCTATCCCGTGCATATCTTCCCAGTTACTGTCGTTTCAGTTGAAGAGTGTTTACCGTCCCTCAGCAAGGAAACACTGTGGAAGCACAAAGACAGAATTTCATGGCAAAAACACAAACTTTTTAAGATACCCACCTGATTTGTCTAATAGCTTCAGCTCAACTTTATTGTGAGTTATTACTTACAAAGGGATCTCTTCACATGTCAGTTTTGTATCTTTTAACACAATTCCAGAACCAGATCTAAGATCAGTATCTATTGTATTCAAGCAAATGTGAATAATTTCACTTCATTTAACCTGTTTGAATTCAAATCCTTAGTATCTTTTGAAGGAAACAAACCCTTGAAAGATGAAGCGTTCCCCTCAGTAACCTGATGCTGTTTGCCTGTTTGTCAGGTTACACCTGTGCTCTCCAGAAAGACATCCTCTACCAGGGACGGATGTTTGTCTCCGACCACTGGATCTGCTTCCACTCCAAGGTGTTTGGCAAAGACACAAAGGTACCGTGAACTGGGACGGAATTTGCTTTTATTGTAAAGCACTGTTTTCTTTAAGTCAGAAAACATCGAGCTGCTTCATCGCTGTGGAAAAGCGGCCTGAAGTTTTCTATCCCAGAGGTCTAACTGACTTGCGTCTCTTGTTTCCGCTTCTCGTTTCTTCTCAAACAGAGACTTACACACACAGTGTTACAGACAGTCTG
>CALSBV010012215.1:5379687-5416197 GCA_943590825.1 Bovichtus diacanthus | reverse complement strand
CTGGGTCAAAGGTGAAAATAATGCCATGGTTTGTTTTTAACCAAAATAATGTTTATGTATTTTTCATTTTTTTCTACTCCAATGCATTCAGCTTCAATGAGTTGAACCATGGGAGATGTAGTTGTAAAATGCTAACAAAGTACTTGATAATAATAATAATAATAATAATATTATAGAATACTTATGTTACGCACTTATAGAATAATATAGAACTTGTTTCAGCTTTTCAGAAAGACTAATGAAAGATGAAAGACACCTTCTGTGGGAAAACTGTGGGATATTTTATATATATATGTGTTATTGATTTTTTCTGCGGGGGTGTAAACCGTATAGAGTAATTGTTTGTAATTGTTTTGTCAGTCTCTTCCTCTCTGACCTTCAGCGTCAGCCCAGACTTCATTGTGTCCCTCCTGCTGACAAACATGGAAGACGACAAACTGACTTTTAGATTTCTGCTCAATAAGTGACCGGCCGACATATTTGTCTGTGTGTCTGTGGATTTCTGCAGAATTTTCCAGGTGATTTCTGTGACCTGGACGTAGCAGTGAGACAGAGGAGACAGGAGATGGAGGAGAGCAGCAGCTCGGACTCCCAGACCCCCGACCACGACAAGATAGCAGGTACCACCAACCGACCGGCCAATCAGCAGCAGTGGGCCAGTCCCATACAAATGTGTCGCTCGTATTTTTTAAGGATCCACAAATATTACTCCTGAAACTCATCTCTAGCTGTGAACAAACTCTAACAGCTTTTACAAAATTAGCAAAAAAAAAAAAAAAAACGCATCCGTTTGAAGCAGTTTTTCAGCTTAAAATGTTTCTTCCGCACTCTTTATTTATTTCAGTTCTCTTCCTTCTACAGTATTTCACTTCCATCTCGCTCCAGCCTTTTCACTGGTTGTGTCCGTATGACGACTACACAGCGGTGACTCAACGCTTCCCTCTGTGAAGTGACTGTTTACCCCCCCTTCCCCTTTTTATTTAATTCATCGCTCTAGTAGGCATCGAGCATTATTCATTACACCTGAGAAAAGCTCGAGAGAAGAGATGAACAGTAGAGGGATGTAATGCAACACCTGGACACGATCCACTGTTTTACCACGAGGAGAGGAAAGAAGAAGCAGGCTTTAGTGTCTTGTTACGCGGCGGAGTTTGTTCACCAGCAGTACCTAAAAACGAAAGCCGGCGTCGCTCAAGGACACGGTTTTGGTTTGAAAAGTCTTCCCTTTCACACTGCTCCCCCTGCTTCCCTGTCTCCCTCAGAGTTTTCCGCTGCTCCGTTTGTGGATGTGTTGAAGCGCACAGACAGCGCAGCTCCTCCTGAACATCCAGACCTGAATCAGCACAAAGTGAAGAGCCAGCACCAGAACAAGCAGAGCTCGGACAGCAAGCAGCACGACACACACCGCCCTGGTACGAATACTGACCCGTCCGCTGTGGCGGCCCCCCAGAAATCTTTCGTAGGGTTGGCCAGATAAGGGGCCAGTGGAAATTTAGGGGCGGCAACACCTTAAACCAAAAGCCATAACTGGATTTCTGGAATTCTATAATGCTTCCTTGATTGTACAGTCTACTGATATTAAGCTTTCTTCTATTCCGTATAAACAATCCACCAAAATGTATTTCTGAAAGTAAGTAATAGGCAATACAACCGCTGAATCTTGTTTTTGCCTAGTTTGACAGCTTGGTCCAAGTTCATTGTTGCGATTCATTGTTTTTCAAATAGGCTAGTTGGCTTTTTCCTTAAAATAAAAATATAAATAGAAGAAGATGATTGTGAAGAATAAAACCTTTGCGGGGAACAAGCCTTCTTAACCCTATAACGGCAAGCGTACCATATTTGCTACATGAGTTTCTGAGACCTCTACTTTCGTATCCAATCTGACGCATGTCTTCTGCTCTGGTGGATTATCCGCACACTGCAGTGGAGAGCCTTTGATTGCCAAATTAAAACAGGCGGCTCGTACGTTTTCGGCTGGGAAATCTTTGCTAATTTTGAAAAAGTTACGGTAAGAATAACATTAATAATCTTACTTATATTTCATTATGAATATTTACTATATTGAAGCAACTTGTAATCACTTAATATTTTGTACTTTATTTTATAGAAATATTATGTTAAAAATGTGTGTATCAAATATGATACAGTAGGTATAAAAGTTAATGTTTCTGTAAATCCCTCAAGTGTCATTGTGTTGCATGCAATCTGCATTATGTTTACCACAATGCCAAACACACTGTTTGGATTATTTAATCAAACTAATTAAACAGAGATGCGAGCACTGCACAGGCATAAAACAAACTATATACAATAACTATTTTCAATAAAACTGAAAAAAGTGTGCACAATGCCATCAAATGTATCTTAGTGACAAATAGTTGACAAATAACAACCCACGTTTTTTTCTTACTGTGTTTCACAAATCAATAAAGGGCCGATGAAGTTTATTCGAATTTTAAAATAAAAAAATTTAAAGTATGTCAGTTTAACAAACTGAGTATTTTTTCTGTTTCCAGGCAAAGAGCTGGTGATTGACAGCAGAACTCTGAAGCCAGTGTCACTCAACACACTGCTGTTTGTCTACCTGTTACTGTGAGTTCACTGCCATTCACTCATTCATCCATCCATTCATTCACTCATTCATTCATTCATTCATGCACTCACTCACTCATTCATTCACTCACTCATTCATTCATCCATTCACTCACTCACTCATTCATTCATTCATTAATTCATTCATCCATTCGATTCTTAAAATGTTATTTGTTTCATTTCATTTATTCTATTTTTCTATGATTCATTCATTCATTTTATTAAAGTATTCAGTCCCTCAGTTCGTATCAGTCAAATATTTATTAATATCCATTAATTCATCAATTCAATTGTATATTCATTCAATCGGTTGTATGTCAATGGATTCATTCATTCACCTATATTTACATTTTCATTTATTCACTCTTTCATTTGTGCACAACCTAAATTCAGCGATTCATCATGTATTTAGTCATCTGTCCACTCATTCATCCTACATGGGTTTTCATTCATTCATTCATTCATTTAAACATTTGTGCACATCCACTCCACGTGGATACAGGAATTTAACTTTTTTTTTTTTTTTTTTAATATTTTCACTCACACGTTCACTCACTTTTCTTACTCTCAATCTCTTCTCCAGTGATTGATTGATCGTGTGTGTGTGTGTGTCTGTGTGTGTGTGTGTGTGTGTGTTTTCTCTCAGAGTATGCGTCCTGGTCTTGTCATCCTGTTACCTGGCCTTTAAGATCGTCTCGTTGGAGCAGAGACTGACGACGCTCGCCTCCGTCTCCGAGTTCACGCACCAGGAGTGAGTTCACGACCTGTCAACATGGAAACACAAGCTTGAAAAACTTTATGTACAAACTAAATTGGAAGGGATGGAGAAATATATATTTATTTATAGTTGTTCCTACTTCTCACCTGCCTCACCTGCCAGCCTGTTCAGTTATTCAGATTGTCACAACTTCAAAAGTAGCTGCAAAATCTTCCAAGTCCAAGTCTCCCAAGGTTGGCAAGTATGGGACCAACTGGTCACTTAGCTACTGTATGATGAGATAAGATTTTCCAACACAGAGAAATTGAAGTGTCACAGCAGCAAAAGGAAGAACAGGAACAAAAAAAAAGTACATTCTAATTTACATTATATAGAGAGCCCAAGTCATGAAGTCACGTGCGGGTTATCCTCTGGGAAATGGTGTTTGTTAAGGGCCACTAAAAAACAGAAGTAACTATCTTACTGACTTCAGCTCTCTGTAAGCATCTACTGTATAGACATACAATATGGAGCATGAAAAAAACAAAGAGTTGCACATCTTTTCAGTTCTTGTGTAGACCACAGTGACACTTACAGTATAGTATTATAAAATGGATCCTGGTGACAAGATGATATGATTTTGCGCTTCATTTCATTCATATTCAAGAATGAGAGTGCACCATTGTTTGTTTTTTTCTCCCCACAGAAATGACTTTTTGGGGGGCAGCGACGTGAACATGGAGCTTTTCTCTGAACTACTAACCATCAACCTGATGAAGCTGGAGAAGGTCAGTCAGTCTATCTGTGTCTTCCAGGTTACATTTTAAATAATCCTGAATTTGTTCCCAATAACATCCCTAAATTCCCCAAAAATCTTGTGAGTTTATATTTCAAAACATCAACAGATGCCTTGGAGAACATCGGCCTATGTCTTGAACAAAAAGCCTTTTCCAGTCAGTTAACAAAAAAAAGGACTGTGAATAAGACTTAAATAGGAAAAAAATTCAATTCATGATGTGTGATGATGTTTAACTATCTAATTCTATGATGCAACCAAAAAATTGTTTAACTTTGCCTCAAAAAGAAAGTGTAACCGGACGCTTGTTTGCCGTTAATCAAATATTTATAGTCAGTGATCTGTTCTGTTCAGCGTGGACGTCATCTGTAAGAAGAGCTCGTTTCTCATCCATCAGTCTGCACTCGGTGTGTCTGAGCTACATTAACATTTCAGGCTGACACTCGTCTCCTGACAAACAAACAGCAGCAGCTGACAGCCACGATTGTGAATTGTGAATATAAAGTGCAGTTTCATCGACGAAAAGGCACCAAGACTCGAAACTGGATCAGATTGTAACTGCCTCGTCCACTTCTAGATCCATTTAATCTGGTTGCAAACATATTGTATATTAAAAATAGGAGCCTGATTCATCTGAAATGGGAACATATAATAAATATATGTATATATATATATATATATATATAAAAATGAATAAATCAGGAACAAGTACAGGTTCAGCTTGGTTCATTGTTGGAGTCAGATGGCTGGAAAGCAAAGACGTGAGCATCACTGACATTGTGGCCATGAGAAGGTGGCGATCTGAGGTATAGACACTGTGGGGCGTAGGGGGGACGGGGAACAGGTGGATGTAGGAGTCAGGTGAATGGGACGGGTGGGGAAGTCTGAGGACACCTGGTGGATGGATGGAGAATGGAAAATCCGCAGAGTTCTTTAGGTAATGCTAAGTCTATAGGGAAGTGAAAATAAAATATTATATATATTTGAAATAGTAGGAAAAAAAGAAAAATACAAATAAGACAAATAACAACAAGGAAGGTGAAGCACAAGTCAGCTGATCAGCAAAAGAAGAAGCATAGTATAGATTGATGAATGAATAAAAGTGTTTAATGTCATCATGAACATGGCATTAAAGGAAGTTTGTGTGTTAAGCAAAGAGCTGGAGTCAGGTCTAGCTTAGCGTAGCTTAGCTTAGCTTAGCTTAGCACAGAGACTGTCAGCGGGGGTCCGAAGTCCAAAAACACATCTTACACAACACTCACTAATTAACACTTGCATCTCCTCTATTTAATTCGCACTTAAACACAAATGATTGAAATATATCACAACTCCCCCTAAAACTGCTCGCAAGTTGTAGTTTTTATATTTCTGTCATGATACAGCATGTTAATTAGTGAGGTTTAGAGTTGTTGGTAGATGTATTTACTTTCATTTTTTCTTTGAACCGAGGTAACTGGCTTACTGTTTCCCCCTGCTTCCAGTCTTTAGGAGCTTGTGGAAATGTACATATGAAGTTATAGCAGCTATGAACTGACCAATAAAAACATCCTTTATCATCAGAGATATATATATATATATATATATATACAGCAACAGTTGAAATAACACCCATGTCTGTTCTTCCAGGTGCAGAAGAACCTGCAGAGGCTGCTGGACGAAGCTGCCTGAATGTGCTGGAAACCAGTATATTGTGCTGTATACAGTTCTGTAAATATACTGTAAATACATAGCTTATTAGACGTTATGAACTGACAATACCAAGATGTATTAACGGCGTTAACACAAAGCGCTTGAAAATCATGATACGCACACTTTGAATACTGTTAAAGAGTGCAGAGTTTCACTTCCCTCCCTGGAAAGTCTGTTTCACCTGTAGCCACACGCAGCAGTGATGTCACAGTGTACTGATGCACCCGGGGAACACGATCGCTGCAGCAAGGGGAGGAGTTAAACCACTGGAGCTAAAAAAAAAAAAAAAAAAGTTTAAATGAACTTTGATAAACTGAAAACACACTGTGAAAGGTTTCAAGAGCGTACCGTGCTTTATCGTCTATTTTACTCTGAATGGGACCATCATTTAAACAACGAGCATTGTGCTGCATTAACCAAGGCTGGAAACTAAGGATTAGGTCCGCACACCCACGTTTGCAATGTTTCCTGAGGTAATAAATCTAGTGAGAAGTAGGGTCATTTTCTCATAGACTTCTATGCAGTCTTCCCCTGCTGGTCGTTTGAAAGAATGCAAGCTTATGGGCACTTCAGCATTGGCTTGTGATGAAGAAGTGAGTGATGCAGAGCTTGTTGTTCAAAAGGTGGTTATTGTAATGGCGCATGTTAGCTTGTTGACATTCAAACACGGCGGAGTAGAGTTAACTGTGACGAGGACACAGGTGGAAGCAGGTCCAACCACGTCGTAGTTTTTATATGTCGCTCCACTGGGAGCATCGTGATCCTTTATCCCGCTATGATCTTAATTCGTCTTTTACATGCTATTCCTTGTGCATTTCTGACAGAATTTGTCTTGCAATGTGACCTGGCGTGTGCTTGTCCAATCACAATCAGCAACACTTCTGGCAAAACTTCTGAATTGACCCGGACGACTCGTCCCCTCCTGAGCAGAGCCCAAAGTTAGTTCCGGTGACTCGTCAGAGCGGGTGGAGAACAATAAACAATCTACAGCAGACTTGGAAAAGGACAACGTAAAAAAAAAAGGTTGTCCAGCAGCCAAATCTTATTTTTTGTCTTCCTGAAAAACAATCCCTGCTGCATACAGGAAGTAGATTGATTGAATTTATTACGCCAGCGACTAGTGCGTCACCACAGAGTAAATGATCGGGAAAATAACCGTAAGCATGGATCTACTGAAAACGTGTGGTAAACATCAAACATTCTGACTCATTTACTTTCTGGTTTCACACAACAGACTGTTACATGATATACAAACGACTGCGATGCTGTGAATACAGAAATTACAATATTTTTTACAGCATTTAATGATGTGATTTTTATTTCATTCTGCTGGAGAATAAAGTTCCATTTTTGCTTTAATGTTTCCGCATCTAATTTCTCTTAGTTATTTTGTAAACGGGCACATTCTCTGTTAAAGTGCTGTCGACGACCGGAGTTACGTTTACCTTGTTTTTAACTCTTACTACCGTTTATTTCATGCTGCGTTCAGGTCACATGGGAGTTGTCCAGCCACAGTGTGAGCCTTTGGGTTCTTTTGCTAGTTCATCTTTTTCGGGTTCTTTCTTTTTTGAGAAGCTAATGTTTACTTGGTGACTTGAATGTATCCTGGAGCGGCACAGACTTCTGTACTAACTACAGGTAACGCCAACATCGACGGAATGACAGCTGGGGAACTGGACTGGGGAAACCTTTGTGAAATCTCCAGTATAATCTGACCCTGTGGTTAATAATATGAACCAAATGTCAAAATGCAAACAAAGCCAACATGTCACAGTCGTCTCAATCGTTCCCATCCCACCGTGCCGTGAAGGCAGCAATCATTTTAGCTTGACTTTAGATTTCAAAGGTATGAATGTCTGACGTCATCATGACCCTGACACAAAAGCTGCGGATGTTAAAGTTTCCCCATTAGCCTTTTGGAAGCCTCCATGTTTTATTTTGACCCTCGCATCACATTAGAGGGATCTTTATCAACTTATTTTGCTCTTTTCTTTGTAGTCTAGACACAAACAAATGCAACACAAATGGTGAAACAAATAAAATGACTCCCTCGGTGTGGCATACTTAGACTAAGTCAAAGACTATTTACACTGTAACCTCAACGTGCTGTCAGTCCGTTTGAACCAACAGTTCACTGATTCATTCCCAAAGTCTCTCTTTGTAATCCTGCCCGCTACCCAACATGCACTGGGGGGTTTCTAAGGCGACCCCGACAGTCAACAAACATGGCCGATGCTGCAGGGAGCTCTCACCAACACGAGTGAGTAATGCTTCAGGTTTTTATACTGAACACTAATCTGTTAAAGTCAAACACCCACATCATTCAGATGTTATGGGAACATTTTAATATGAAAACAAAATGGTATTGTTTTTTTTTTTCTGATTCTCTTTTTTGCCTTAACAGTGCAAAAAAAAAATAAAGTTTCCATTTTTTTTGTAAATATGAATGTTTGATTACCTCAACACAGCAGTGAAATGTAAGAATTTAACATATTCTTATTTTGCAGAAAGTTTCCGCTGTCTCTATATCATCAGTGGACTAAGTATTAAGATAGTTTACTTCTGTAAAGTATTAGCATCATATTTGACCTAAAGTAGAAAAAGTACTAATTGTGAATAATGGCTCATTTCATAATAATATAAAGGTTACATAATTGGATTATAATTATTGATGCATTAATGTCATCATCACTTTAATACTGCAAACATTAAACATTTTAATTACTGTATATACTGTTGAGGAGCTTACCTTTATTAAAAGTAGTAAAAAGGAATAAAACCAAGAATTATCAAGTTATTTCTTAAACAGTGTATTTCACCATCTCTGAACAGTAATGGAAAGGCTAAATTGACGATTATTATTATTATTATTATTATAATAATAATAGATTCATAAAAATCTAAATAAATGTATGCACATCTCGTTCCTCATTTAAGCCTCCTTGGCTCGGTGTCCAATTTAGAAATCCCACATCTTCTTTTTCAAAAAGCTGAACATATTTAGGGAATAAGGCATGATGTTGGAGCTGACATATAATAACACCTCGAATGTATCAATAATTTCCCCCATGTATGATAGTTTTTAAGTAATCCGTTTTACATTCATTCCGTTATTTTGGTTTGGTCCTCAACTTTAAAGTATTGCAGTTAAACATGTGCAACATGAAGTTTCATGAAGCAGACAAAAGTCGTGATAAGAGATGTGTCGCGCGCCTGATAAGTAAACTCTCCTCGTGTTCCCTCGCAGGCGATCCCGCTCCCACATCCCAGCGTTCTCCGCCGGACATCCCATGATCCCCAAACTGTATGTGATGCCATGGAAACAGGACATGAAGAACCAGAGGCTGCTGATGAAGGTAGGTGCAGGAGAGGAAAACAAACGCACCTCACTGCAAACTGCAAACTGTTCAGTCACTGTGTGTGTGTGTGTGTGTGTGTGTGTGCGTGTGTGTGCGTGCGTGCGTGCGTGTACGTGTGCATGTGAGTGTGTGTGTGTGTGTGTGCGTGTGTGTGCGTGCGTGCGTGCGTGTGTGTACGTGTGCATGTGAGTGTGTGTGTGTGTGTGTGTGTGTGTGTGTGTGTCAGAATGCAGCTCTGGCAGAGATCCCTGTGGTTCCTCTCGAGGAGTCTTTGTGTTTTTGTGGTCGGGAGCGTCTCTGCCACAGTCCGGACTCCACCCCCACCTCCACCACCTCCACCTCCACCTCCTCCTCCTCTGCTCTTCTCAGCCAGACAGGACTGACAGCTCATCAGTCCTCACACTTCTCCAGGTAAAACAGTAAAAACACGTCACTTTGTGCACTTTCAAGTATTATTTTTGATGATTTTCTTTGAATGTTGCAGAGACAAAAGAACATCGTGAGTGAAATGACATCACATGGTTTTACTGTCCTGCAGATACAACAGCTCTGCGGTGACGACCAGGCGGCTCTACCAAACCTGAGGACAGGTCCCACTGACACTGAGAAGCCCGTCAGCTGTGCAGTTACTATTGATTATGGTCCCTCAGTGCAGTTTGCAAAGGATGAATCAATCCCATTTTAGATTTTTTTTTTTTTTTTTTTAAAGAAGAGCCATGATGCTGCACAAAATATTAAAATCGCTACGACTCGAAATCTGCCAATTAGAAAAGAAGTAAAACTGAGGCAGAAAGAAACTACAGAGAAAATATGTAAAATACCAAGGCCACGGGAAAACATATATACAGTATGTCTACTTTGTATATACTACATAGACATGCATACGTATAGTATAAAAAGTCAGACAAAACCTAAAAAAAAAACAAAGACAGGAGACATAGAAACTGATATACATGTGTTATGTAAATATATTATATGCAGATACGTAATGACACGGAAAGTAAAAAGATAGTTTATTTAGAAATTCGAGACAGAAAAGCAAATAAAATCTTTACCATGTCTGCAGAATAATATTGGTTTCTGATTAGCTTGCAAGTGTCTTTCCAAAAGAAAGTCTTTGAATGTCCTTTTTCTACCTGCACATCTATTAATGCCTGTATATCTTCCACCTGCATAACGTGTTAGCTCTCATAGAGTGACGTGCACAATGTTCCTGCTTCAGTTATTTGTTATTTCCCATGCATGCATTTCTTTTTGCTCGCAGTACCTCTTTAACAATAAGTGTGGCATGACACTCAGTCAGTTCCTGCAGTTCTCGTGTTCGCCACAAGGTGTCAGTGTTTTGTGAATGTCACCAAACACAGGAGCTTCAGCACCACAGACTGAGTTCCTCCCGAGTCAGGTCAGACATGTGTCACCGCAGATTCTGTTTTAATTTATATTATATATTTATTTGTAAGACTGCTCTGTGTAGTGTTGGTAAGGCAGCAGGCTGTGGTGTGTGCTCACAGCATAATACCTTTATTATTGTTGTTTTTGTTGGGGTGTGTTTGAGAAGAAATTAAAGATTTTTTTTTTTGATTTTTTTTTTTGGAAAGAACTTCTATAAGCACATTAATTAAAGTTGTGTTCAATATTTTTCTTGGCCTATGTGAATTTATGAAGTGTCCCATAAGTAATTTATAAGAAAAACTACGACTAAAAAGCATTTTTTAAATGTCATTTCATTTTTTTCAATTCAATGTATTAATTGAACATTTGAATTAAATGAATAGGACGTATTACATTAAATTATTGTGTCTTTCTTAAAGCCATTCAGTTATTGAAAGCAAATGTCATTCATCAATTCATAACTGCTTTTTAAAATGACCAATTTATTAAGTGATTACTTTGTGGCACACTCATGACTCCATATTACCTCAACTTTATTATAACATGTTAAATGAACAAGCGTATCCTTTGTAAAACTTTATTTTCCAAAATGAATGTATATATCACATTTAGGCACAGGCGAGTACAACACAGTGCAGGATAACAACAATAAACAAAAACATATTTACATATAAAAAATAACAGATAATAATAAAACAAAACAATGCAATGAGCGACAAATGTATATTCTGAATAAGTTCAACATTACATAATAACAATAATAACATGAATAATAAGAATACAAAAATAATTTAATATATAATAAATAAAGTGCAGATATTAGAAAAAGGGAAATTAATTTGACTTCAGAGGCTTCATCAACAATGTGTCTACAAAATTCTAAAAACCTGTTGCCTTTTTTTATTGATTGTAGGAGCAAAAGAGTTAAATATTGAAATCATTTTAATCGAAAACAGAGGGAAAGAAAGTTGTAAACCTAAAACCTTCTGTTGAATTCACGGTTTTACGCTGAAGTATATCATTTGTTACTGTGACAATATGAGTGTCAAATCTCTAACTTTTTTATTTTATTGGAAAAATTCTGTGTGAACAGATGTATCCCATTTAAAGAAAAGTCACTGTAAAGCGTGACATCATGATGATTGACAGGTTGCTTCCATCTCACAACATGTAACCTTAACTTTTAAGTTGATAAAAGTTATAAACTGGTTAAACTGGTGGAACTGGTTCCTGACATTCAACTCTCCTATTTATTGTCCAGTGTTTGGCTTCAGCATCAAGGGATTTGTCAGAGAAAGTAGCTGTTGTTTCCTATGCAAACGATGCACACACACACACACACACACACACACACACACACACTCACGCATACGCGCACACACGCACACGCACACACACTCTCTCACACACACACACACACACACACACACAAACTCCCTGCGTGCCTCTCCAGGCCTCTATGTGAATGTCTCAGTGTGTCATGTCACCAGCAGTGATGACAAATCTCTTTGTTTTATGCTACCACACACACACACACCCACACACACACACACACATACACACACACACACACACACACACTCTCTCTGCACGCATTAAAGACATGTTTTATGTATGTTGCTACTCCTTGGTGACATTTGTGCAACTTTTGGAGAAAAGATTGTTGGACTTATGTCCATCAGGGCAAAAATAAACTGACCCACGTTCCAGTGTTATCTAAAACGTATGAGGTAAAATCTCTGTCCCTGTCTCATCATTTCAAGTGTCCTCTCTGGCTCTTCCTCCCCTTTTCTTCCCGACATGGATGCGCCACGACGCGTGCCAAAGTGTGTTGCGTAATTGGACACCAATCCATCATTTCTTCCCCTTCCTCCTCCTCTCCGCCGTGTTCCCGACATGCTGAGATGTCTCGAGAGTCCAGAGAGAGAGAGAGAGAGAGAGAGGAGGAGAAAGGGAACGAGACAGATGACAATAAACCGTTTGAGTCGCCATCTGATGGGACGATACGCTCGCCAACTCGTGGATGGATGGACAGATGGACAAATAGAGAGGGAGAGACACCGAGAGACGGACGGAGAGGGACACTGAGTGAAAGAGAGCGAGAGAGAGAGTTGATGTCCTTTACGCACATTACGCACAGATCTCTGCCGTGCGTCCTGGCGCGTCTAGTACCCGGAGTTTGCTGAGGAGTTAATGACTGTTTGTGCTTAACTTTTGTATCTAAATGTTTCATTTGGACTCTCGTTTTATGGTTTCTTCCTCTGCCAGTCTGCTGTGTGTGTCTGCTCGGACGGCTTGGCACTACATGCTGCGACGCTGCTGTCACGCGGCTTTGGAGCAAGTGTTTCATTCACGGTAACCGTTTAATCTTTGGACAGAGTTTTTTTATTTTATTTTATTTTTTTAGAGTCTATCCGGGCGTGACATGTCGGGACAGAAACCGTCCTTGAAGAGCGGTGGCTCCCCTCAGAGCCGCTTCCAGGTGGACACGGTGACAGAAGCATCCTCCGCAGCGCCGGTCCCGGCCTCCACTGATGGATCCAAGCAGCCTGAGGAGTCCAAAGGCCGGTTCAAGGTGGTGGGGTTCCTGGATTCAGGCGCCCTGGGCAGCGCGATGGACATCGGGCTCCCGCCTGACGTGTCCTACGAGCCAGACACGGCGAGGAGCGACTCGGTCAGCCTGCATTCAACGGGCACGGGACACACGCACATCTCCGACTCCCACTCCAACACTTACTACATGAGGACCTTCGGACACAACACCATCGACGCCGTGCCGAACATCGACTTCTACCGGCAGACTGCTGCGCCTCTCGGGGAGAAGTGGGGCAGACCGTCGCTGTCGGAGCTGCACGATGAACTCGATAAAGTAACGACAGTAAAAATGTGTTTTCATTCCCTGAAAAGAACTTCACGTTCAGATCCTTGACTTCAGTCCAAGTAACAATCCCACAGTGTAAAAAAAGACTTTTATAAGTAAAAATTCTAAATACATTTTTTTTACCTGAGTAAAAGTAAGTATTGGCATCAAAATGTACATATAGAAAGTAGAAGTAGTCATTCTGCACAAATTACAATTACAATTACAAAATAACATTTATTATATTATATGTTTGAATTATAATTATTGATGCATTAATGTGTCATTGTAATGTTGCTTCTGGTAAAGAAGAAGCTTAAAAAAAATAAAAAAATTTTTTTATATATATATATATACTAAGGGATCAATAAAGTTTGATCGTAATCTGTAATAATACATGGTACGTGATTTGTAAAATCTGAATCTAAATCTTCAAAGTAACTTAAGGTATAAAATAAATGTATTGCAGTAAAAAAGTACAATATTTGCCTCTGAGATGTAGTGGAGTAGAAGTATAAAGTACATTCAAATTGTACATACAGTACTTATTGTCCAGCGCTCATTTTAAAACACATCATTACAAGTAAACGTCCTGCATGCAGCATTTTATTATTATATTATATATATATATATATATTATTATTATTAGTAAGTATCATTGGTGCTTTTATGTAAAATCATTTGAATAAGATTTCATTAAGATGAGTTCCACTATGTATGAAAATGTCACTAAATAGCACAAACACACCTGCAGAAAGATTATGGTGATATGTTGCCCGCTGTAAGCACTTTAAAAATTCACGCTCTCAGTTTTCATATTTCATTTCATTCACTGAATTTAACTTCATTCATCCACCTTTATTATTCTTGAGTGTTTAGTTATGCGAGGTATGCAGAGGTATGCGGAGACTCTGAGTGGGCTCAGTGACATCACTGGAGGCACGACCCCAACACACCCGCACACACACGCGCACACACACGCGCACACAATGCTGCCTCTCATGACCATGCAGGCTTCCCACTCCTCTGATTCAACTAGGTAGCTGTAACATAGACATACATTGTACATTGATAGGGAGTAGTAGTATTCTGACCACAGGATGTTGCATGACGTATTGAGCTCTCTGTACAATAACTTATACTTACAGATGTTCTTCAGCACATTTAACAGTTGAAGAAACTACATTTTCATCGTTTCGTAGGGACAAAACCAACACATGCACACCACCAGAGTTTTATTTGTGAGACTGGTTACACACAACTATACTTTTCATACATGTCACGATATTGCTTTGCATTGGGAGTCACTTCAACAGGTTCTGAGAAAGTCCAGTTACTGTAAGGTTTTAAAGTTTGTTAAACCAATTAGGGATGGGTTACTTAATGTAGGCCTTCACCTACAACATGTCACTCAAAGAGACACGTACCAACCAGTGAGAGACTCAAAAAGGCCACAAAAAAACAAAAAAATGACCACAGATAAACACAAAATGACCTGTAAGAGACACAAAATGACCCACGAAAAGAGGTCAAAGGGGCCCGTGTACTTAATCAAGATTGGTGTTAGACATTCGGGTTTATATTAAGACTTCATGTCATTCTCAATCTCACTGTTTAAATACTCTTTCCGTGAGCTTTGCTTTAGGTTTCGCTCAGTTTGTTGATCAATAATCCAAATCATTGTGGATTACTTTCCCAATGATGCAGTTACAGTAATGAGTGACTCTGTCGTGTTATGTCTGCACTCAGGATGTGAGGTGATGCAGTAACTCTAAATCCTAATATTTTGTTTATTTGAGGTGAACATTGTTATTGTTTATTGGAAATGATGTTCACCTAAAATGGATGAACCCCCTTAAATACTGAAAGTGGGCACTTTTCTGAATGTCAATTTAATGCCAGGTAAATTAATTCATTAAAATCAGCATCACAGGTTACCAGAGCAAACTTAAAAAAAAATGTTTTTTTTAATGTTTTGATGCAAAATTCATATATATCATTTATAATTCAACAACCCACTATCTTTTTATATACAGTATATAGTTAACTCACAATGAGACATGTAACTCTTCACAAGCGACGCATTTTTGTTAATTTCATATGATTAATCAAATTAAATCAAACAATTAAACAATATTGATGTTTAAAAGTATGTGACAGTTTGGTCTTATTTCCCGTTGATCCACAAACAGATAAAGCTTTGCTCCTCAGCTCTGGTTCACTCGCTCTGTTACTCACCTGTTTGTGTATTTGTCTTTCGTTCTTTTCCTCCCTGGCTGTGATTGGCTGTCAGGATCCGTTTGAGGACGGTCTGGCCAATGGAGAGGAGCCGTCAGCAGCTGAGGAGGCGGCGGCGGCCTTGGCGGCAAAGAATGCGAAAGGGGGAGCTGTCAAGTTCGGTTGGGTCAAAGGAGTCTTGGTGAGTGTTATGTGCAGGAGGGTTAAAGGAGCATTCCTCTGTTTCTCCCTGTGATGTTTAATGTCATCTGTGTGTGTTGCAGATCCGATGCATGCTGAATATCTGGGGTGTGATGCTTTTCATCCGAATGTCCTGGATTGTCGGACAGGCGGGAATCGGTACATACAATTAAATCCAGTTGAGCTGTTTGTTAAAATATTGCCCTTAAAGCCACAGAAAACAGTTGAGCCATAATATTACATAAATGAAAGTTCTGTGAAACCTTGAAACAAGGTAAGTTAGCGATTTTAGCACCTGGATAATGGGTATGGGAGTTGTGCGATGTTAATCAATGTTGATGCGATCTCTAATTAGCGAGTAAGCTAACGTAACTACCTCAACATCTGTCTAACACATCTGTTTTAATAGGACTGACCATTGCGATCATTCTGATGGCGACTGTCGTCACCACCATCACCGGTCTGTCTACCTCAGCTATAGCAACCAACGGCTTCGTTCGAGGAGGTAAGACGGCAACTGCACACAGGCTTTTATTTTGAAAAAAAGGGAGGAGATTTTGTTCGTTTACCTCCCAGTTTTCCTATTGAAACAAAGTATGAGTTTTTAAAAACCCTCACTGGCTGTGAAAATATTTTGCATTTACCAACCAAATGTTCCGACGACATGTTCAGATTTTCATCATAATCTTGTTCATGTTGTGTTTTTATATTTGGAAATAGGAATAATTTCAGAAAACTTCTCTTCATATTAACTGTATTTATTCCATGATGATATGGTAGCATTGCAAAAGTACTCAGCTGAGGACCCATGTCACTGTTCACAGACCACATTTAAGTAGTTACTCCATAGAATTATTTTACAGATCTACAGAACGGCCACAATCTCTAGTTTACTACATATTTTATACCCGCCGCCTTTCAGGTATAGTCTTCTCCCATTGGTTGGCTGGGGCCAGGTCCTATTGGCCCCTTGTTGGCACTTAGGCCACGCCTCTCAGCGCTTCTCTACTCCAATCAGATCTTCAGTCACCCTTTTAGGAAGTGGTGTACCCTTATGTTTTTACAGTTTACAAATATTGTATCTTATTTCACAGTAGTTGGCCACTAGTAGTTACTTAATTCAATAACATCTTACATAGCACATATTACATCTAAATAAGGAACAATAAGGCACATTGTAACAGTTTGCATATTGATTATTCTCACACTCATACTACAGGATCGCAGACATATTTGAAGTAATACAGGTAGCTGCACCAAGGCTCAGTCAGGAGGTTGTACGAAAACTGTACCAATGTTTCCAGTGAGTCGACACGCTTTGAAAGTGATTATTTTATGAGATAGAAACTTAATCTTTGAAGATAACCAGTGCCACATGATTAAACAATGATTAACACCGTGGGTCACTGATGTCCAGGAGGAGCATACTACCTGATCTCCAGGAGTCTGGGCCCGGAGTTCGGAGGCTCCATCGGTCTGATCTTTGCTTTCGCCAACGCCGTGGCTGTGGCCATGTACGTCGTAGGCTTCGCAGAGACAGTGGTAGAGATGCTTAATGTGAGAAATACTTTGGTATAACCATTCACACATATGTCTGTCTGTCTGTGTGTCTGTGTGTCTGTGTGTCTGTCGAACACTGATTCTTAACGGATCTTGTTCCTGCTCCGGTTGGTTGCAGGATGTTGATGCTCTGATGACTGATGAGCTGAATGACATTCGTATCGTCGGGACTCTGACTGTCATCCTGCTGCTGGGAATCTCTGTAGCTGGGATGGAGTGGGAAGCCAAGGTAGGACAGAAAACAGTGGACACCCAAAACCCCCCGCTGACATCTCAAAGACTGACACATGATCCTCATATTAGACTCTTGAGGTCGTGCTGATGGCATTACAGCCTCGAACAGCTGCCTTTGGTCCAGATTGAAATATCTCCACATTTTTGGATGGATCAAGGGGAAATTCTGTGCAAACACTCGTGGTCTCCAGAGGATTCTGCTGACTTTGCTGATTCCCTGGCTTTTCCTCGAACACCACCATGACGTTCACATCACTAGTTTTTAGTAAAATATCTCAGCAACTATTGGATGGAAATAGAAATGTATGTTCCCATCAGGATGAATTGTTATAACTTTGACGGTTCTCTTTGAGGATCACCTAAGACTAGACTAGACTTTTCATCCAGCGTCATCGTCATACATTTTAAAGTGTGCAATGCTTTGGTTTTAGACCAAATACTTGCAAAACAAATGACATTGCCATCAGGCCCAGCCCTACGTTATGTTTAGCTGCAACTTGCAAATGCTGGCATGCTAATGAGCTAAACTACGATGGTGAACATGGTGAACATTATATCTGCTAAACATCATCATGTTAGCGTTGTCATTATAAGCATGTTAGCATGCTGGCGTTAGCATTTAGCTAGTGTGGCTGTAGACTCTTCCTCATGTTGATAGACTCGTCCAAATTTTCTGTTATGAGCAAAATCACACAATAGCCAAGTGGTAAGTATAAGCATGTGAAGTGCATTTTACTACCTTCAACTGTCGTTGCCAGATAGGATCACTAAAATGTAAAAAATATTGTATTGTAAACATAAAATAGTGGAATCAGTTTATGCGAGTCACAATCAGGACCCTGATCAGTGATTTTCTCCAAATTTTGAAGTAGCTTCCCAGATTCAAAGACATCCGCAGATGTTTTTGCTTGTGAAAATAAAAACTCTGTCTTTCTCTCTGTCTCTGTCCATCAGGCTCAGATTGTCCTCCTGATTATCCTTCTGGCAGCCATCGCAAACTACTTCATAGGAAGCTTCATTTCAATAGAAAGCAAAGAGCCCAAAGGATTCTTCGGCTACAACTGTCAGTCTGCACTGTCTTTGTTTTACCCAAACATTTGGTCTATTCAAAAGTGTCCCCGACCGAACATTTGCAGTTTTAGAATTTAAATTAAAAGTATAACCTATGTATGCCTTTTGTTTTTGGCTCCTTCTTCCGACAGCTGCTATCCTTTTAGAGAACCTGGGTCCAGACTTCAGAGAGGATGAGACATTCTTTTCAGTGTTCGCCATTTTCTTCCCTGCGGCCACCGGCATCCTGGCCGGAGCCAACATCTCCGGAGACCTCACGGTGAGTTTCACATTTTGCGTCATATAGTATTTGACTAATCTAATCATGGGTGGGATTTATGTTTGACAGAGAAAACAATTTAGAGTAGTTCTGAAAATGTGTACTGATTTCACTGTTGGGTGATCTCGGAGGTGTAACACATTTAAACTTGGAACAAACTTTGGATTGGGCTCTGTGCCACACTTCATGTTCAGAAGGAGTAAATGTTTCTGTAATCCACAAACATAGCATTCATTGATATGTAGATGACACACGACTCTATGTCTCTGCTTCCGTTGACGATTTGAGCCCTGTCGACGCATTTTACAAATCAGTGGCTCAAAAATGTCTCTTTTGATTGCATTTTACCACTTAAAGAATAAGGTCACACCATTTCTCTTGCGAGTCAACTGTGAAAAACCTTTCAAAATACTGCAGCCAGGATCCTCACCAAAAACTATACTGGGTTCCCATATAACCCCCCCGACTAAAATGTCTTCACGAGCTGCCTGTAAGCCATAGAACTGCTTTTTAAGGTGATGTTCAGACTGTACAGTTTAGGTTCTCAACAGATTACTGTGTCCTGTTGACTCTCATGAACTGTTCCTCGCTCCAGGACTTAAGTCTGTGATGATGCTGCATTTGTTTCTTACAGACTCTGAAAAAGTATTTTATTGTATTTACTTTGTAATCGCTCTTTGATTTGACTCAAAACCCTTCCTGCTGTTGTTAATGGCTTCTATTTCTATATCTGTCTTTTCATGTGTTTTTTCTATATTTTTCGGAACAAATTGCACTGCATCATTTTGTATTAAAAGTGTTTTTAAAGTATTATTAATACTATAACCAGTAGAATTCACTGAAGCAATGCTTTCAGCTTTGTATAAAGTCTTTCAGCTGCTTGAGGCTCAAGGTACATTTGAACTCGAGCAGACAATAAACTTGAATCCCTGCGTGTCTCCTTCTTTAGGACCCTCAGTCAGCGATCCCTAAAGGTACTCTGCTGGCCATCCTCATCACAGGAATCACCTACGTGGCTGTCGCCATTTCTGCAGGTAATATTATACACTCATCAAGCAGTATGTCACTCTGTCCATTCTGCATCAAATTCCGTTGAGTTTTCCTAGATTGGAGGATATTTTGTAGCTTACAACATGTCAGAGTGTGTGTGGGTTTTCCCCTCCTCCAGGCTCCTGCATCGTCAGGGATGCCACCGGCGACCACAACGACACGGTGAGCGACACAGTGAACTGCACCGACGCCGCCTGCACGCTGGGCTACGACTTCTCCATCTGCAAGGAGGGAGGCTGTCAGTACGGCCTGATGAACGACTTCCAGGTAACTGGCGCACACCGAAAACTTGATAATGCGGATATGATATGATGACCAATCAGGGGGAAGCTCTGTTTATTCCCTTTACAACATTCAGGGCAGCTCAGGAATTTCCGTTACATAAAGGCCAACACACTGGCAGCGTGTGACGTGCATCGAAACACCCACAGCTGTTGTTTTTTCTATGGAGGCCTACACATTGACGGAGATGCCGTGTCAGGATACGACACTGTCCTGTTTCTCGACGTCAGTCGACCGTCCACAAAAGCAGCAATTCTGATCCCATTCACTTCCTGGATTAAAAATGTAACTCAGCAGCACCGTCTGTTTAGTGTGTGTTACATTGCTCTTAATGCAGCCTTCATTTACCTCAATCGTGGTATTACTTCGAACATCTTTGCATATGATGAATATAATATTCATATCTTGAATAAGAGCCATAAAGCTGCTATCACTGCTATCTGCAGACACTTCACACATCATTCCCTCACGTGATGTTCTTCTCTCTTCGTTTTGTCTGTTACTATTTTGTCTCAATACTCTTTGTGTTTACTTTTTATCTTGTTCATATATTATGAAGAAAAATTTCGTTTTAGTTTGTCATGCCTCATTTGTACATACAGTAGCAGTAATCTATTTTAATTTTTTTTTTTTTTCATCACAATACTGATTTTACACTAATGGACCACTAATGGTGTATACTTTAATGACAAAGATGGAAATCGGGTGTGTAAGTTATACCTGTTAACTGGCTTTAACAGACTGACTCGCTTCACACTGCTGCTCGTTTTTTCTGCGTGCCGTCTTAGATGCCCGCACTGTGTGTGTGTATGTGTGTGTGTGTGTGTGTGTGTGTGTGTGCGACGAGGCTGTTCCCAAACAAAGTGCAGCAATGATAATAGTGACTGTTGTTTTCAGTCACAAGGTCCTCGCTGGCTGGAGCCAGAGCTGAATGAGAGCATTGACAACATCCACCTACACACACACACACACACACACACACACACACACACACACACACACTCACTCACACAGCTCACTGACACTGATATCCCTGACATTGTGCACAATCTTGTCCATTGCTGCAGACTGAAACACTTGCTCTTGTTTTAATATAATTCTTTATTTTACCCTCTGCTCTGTATCACTATAATCTGTCCAACAAAGAAGCGGCTGTGAATAAGTCTTAACATCTGTGTGTGTTTCTTGTCCTCTCACATGCTAACAGACGTCACGCAATGTTGGTAGGTGTTGGTGTTTGAGAACAGAGCTGCCGCCTGTCCTTCGCTTCAGTCGGCAATAAGAAATGTTATGTTATGAGAGGATTTCCATGTTCAGCTTGTTTAGGAACAAAAACAGGGTCTGATTTTTTTAGCTGTTCATTCCTCTCAGCACAGTGCTGCTTATGTTACTGTTAAATGTGTCTCCGTTGTGTGACCTGAGTCCAGCCGGCCTCAGGTCACACAACGGAAAGCTCAGAGTTGCTGTTGATAATGATATTCAACAAAAACACACAGTCCAGTCCCAGACACAACACATTCTAAGAAATAATACATTTAATAACATTAGATTAGATTTGAGACTAGATTAGTACGGGTGTCCCCGAATGACAATGTACATCGTCGAATCGGATTGGTCAAGTCTTGCCTGTCATCGACTGATTGTTGAATCATGTTTAAGTTTTTTACTTTTTTGGCGGGGATTTCTCATTGATCCCCTCTAAGCTTTGAGTATCTATAGAAAAATATAAAAAAACAACAGCATTTCTGGCCGAGCTACATGTGAATCTCGCTCAACTGTTGTTTCCAAGACAGTGCCGTTTGTTGCGTGTTGGTGCAGCGCTGTCCGTAGCACTGAAACCCATAGACAGACGTACGCAGCACGATTTCTTAGCGTGCTTGCTTTTCGTGGCTGTAAATAGAACTTTTGACTCTCATCCATTTCCCCCGTCGTAGCAGTCAACGAGAGAAAGAGAGACGGATGCAAGCCGCAAGCAGGTTGTTTCTACGCGCCACAAAATCCCATAACTTCGTAGCAGGCAGGATGTTAGCCTTTACTAACATACTAATGCTCACAGTTTTCAGTCACAGTTCTCACATGTCACAGTTGTCAGTGACATGACAAACCTTTCCGTGACATAGTGTGTCAGTGGCGGATTATTAGTAAAATAGCTATTTTTACAATCAAGAAAAAAGTAATCACTTCTCAACTCTCTCTGCGCTGCTTGAGTCATGTGACTTGTTGTACACACCTTGAATGGATTGTGATTGATCGGTGTTAACCTAAAGATGTGTGTGTGTGTGTGTGTGTGTGTGTGTGTGTCCAGGTAATGAGTCTAGTGTCGGGCTTCGGTCCTCTGATCTCCGCAGGGATTTTTTCAGCCACTCTGTCCTCGGCTCTGGCCTCGCTGGTCAGCGCGCCCAAAGTCTTCCAGGTCAGAAAGTTCATCATATATATGACAAGATAAAGCAACAACAACATCACTTTACACAGTTTGTTTTTTTTTGGTCAAACATCAATTTCCAGAAAACGTAGATAAAAATGTTTTTAAAAACGTTATTAGCGCACAGGCTTGTATTTTTACCCCTAGTCTGATCCATCCAAGCATGAGCCCAGTTTTAATGTCAAATCGCTCTCTCTAAACAACTGAATTAACAAATGAAATGATTGAATTGAATAAAAGCTATTGTGATTCTAGGCTTTGTGTAAGGACAACATCTATCCAGGACTGGGTGTGTTTGCAAAGGGTTATGGGAAGAACAACGAGCCGCTCCGTGGTTACGTCCTGACCTTCTGCATCGGCCTCGCCTTCATCCTCATTGGTAGGCTGCTGTACGTTGCTGTTGCAGCTAAAGCTTTAACTCCTCAATAAGAACCAGAATGAACAGTTTGTCTTGAATATTGAAGCTCTCTGTTGTTGCCTGTTAGCGGAGTTGAACATCATCGCTCCCATCATCTCCAACTTCTTCCTGGCCTCGTACGCTCTCATTAACTTCTCCGTCTTCCACGCCTCCCTGGCCAACTCTCCAGGTAAACCCACCAGTTTCATTGATTCAGTCTTGATATGTGACGAGATCTATCAGAGACGTGCCTCAAGTTGAGTTCTAGTGACGTTAGAGTTGACTTGAAAAAGGTTTCTAACTTTTTAAATAAGTCATTAAGTCATATACATTAAAGGTTCAAAAATGTTATAAATATATAAATGTTAAAAATGTCAAAAATTTTACCATGTTAAAATGTCTTTGCTTGGTTGCCCTGGACGTTTGTTAGGTTCAGTCGGACTGAAAAAAAACGACCTTGGTTACACTTCTGTTTTTGCTCAATGTGCCTACACTCTCGTACGTACTTGCATGTACTGTACTTGGTAGAAAATAAAATAGAGTAAGGTATTTCTTATCTTACTCTGTCCCTCAAGGTGACACAAGTATAAAGCTGCCATTGTTGCTCATTACTGATAGATAACCTGAGGCCTGTTGTTGCCTTGTCTTCGGCAACACTTTCATGGGTCTTGAATCTTTGGCCAAGTTTGCCAACAATGTTTAGAGTTTTATGTTGTATAATAAAACTCTATTGGTAATATGCGTATATTTCCGAGGCTGCACTTGGAACAAGAAATAATGCAATTGGCTGTGACAAAACTAAAGTTGTGGAGCCAAAGAATGTGGTTCTTTGGCTCCACAACTTTAGTTTTGTCACAGCCAATTGCATTATCTCAAATTAGCTAACTAGCCATTTTTTATTTATTTATGTGGGAAAGTGTAAAAAAATGTCTCATTGATTCTGTTCCAATGTGTCCTTGTCTTATGGTCTGTTAATATTTGCTAATATTACCATGGCTCTTTTTGTCACATTCCCATCCGTCAACACAGGATGGCGTCCCAGCTTCAAGTACTACAACATGTGGGTGTCTCTTGCCGGGGCAGTCCTGTGCTGCGTGGTCATGTTTGTTATCAACTGGTGGGCAGCTCTGGTCACTCTGCTCATCGTCCTCGCTCTCTACATCTACGTCAGCTACCACAAACCTGGTGAGGACATGATGCTCTCACATTTTGACTTTGCTAATTGCTCAGAGTAAAACTGGTCAGATACCAACCACCATCAATGTTGAAGTCAATGACAAAGTGCCCTAAAATGCAGTTCTTCTAATGGCCACTAGATGCTGGCTGCCAAGAAAAGTCACATTGTATTGGAGTCATTTGGAAAATCCCCTTACTTCTCTGTTGAAATACAACAATATAGTGCAGCAGGAATGTGAAAGTTAGCATTTTTGCTAACTCATTTGTCTCAATGTCCATGGGTTTTTGGTTAGATGCGTAAAATAAGGTCCGTGGTTAACACAAGGTTTAGAGTTTTCAACATTTTGGTCTACATCATTAAATAAGTCAATAAATACCACATGAATTTGAAGCTTGTACTGCGATTGCTTGAAAGTGGCTAAATGAGACTATCAAAGGTCATCACACTGAAGACAAGTCCGCCTTTAGCTTCGTGATGGTGACATTAACTAGACGGTGTTTGTTTATAGCCTAATGTTAGCTTTTTACCTTTGCCGATTGCATATACTCTTAGTCTTACTCATGAAGTGGTGATCATTTGTGAAGATTATTTTGCTTAAAAAATCTTGTTAACGTTTGTTTGCCACAGAGCCTATTTTCTGTAGTAATCCAAAATCCAATGGAAAAATCCCATCAGCTTTTTGTCGGAGGAACCCTTCCAGGTTGCACTACAGAAATACATCATCAACACTATTACCACAAAGATTTAGGCGATTAGTCGCTATATCCCTCTGGTTGTGACCAGAAAAGCTGATCTCATCCAACTGTAATGTACTGATCCAATACCAGTGCTCTCTTTTTCACAAATATAAAACCTGTATACCACACTGTGTGAAACTCATTGGAATCATGTTTATTTCAGGGATACTGTTGGGAAACTGAGTTGGTGAACGAATGGATGAATGAATGAATGTAACGGAAAAAGCGACTGTTATACGGACATTAACAAAGAAGATGTGTACAGTGTTGATTGGTCGTGTCATGGCAGATACTGATCCAGTATATCGGATCAGTGTATCCTCATTTTTAAGTGAAGTAGTGTCTGCTAAAAAACCTCTGAGTCGGGAGCAGTTCAACCAAAGGGTGAAGTTTGAAAACTGCGAAAATTACAATATTTCACAATAAAATAGCAAAGATTAGAGAAATATCAGAGAAAACAGTATTTACATAGCGCATACAGTAGGTTGGTAACCACCAACCTACTGTACTCTGTCCTACTCTACAGCCTTTCCACTTCCACAGACACTTAACATCCTCACCCCATCTACGCTGCTCTAACTATGTGTGTGTGCTTTGTCCTGCAGATGTCAACTGGGGTTCGTCCACTCAGGCTCTGATCTACAACCAGGCTCTGACTCACTGTATGAACCTCACTGGAGTCGAGGACCACATTAAAAACTTCAGGTCAGCTGGAGGTTTTAGATTTGGGTTATGGTTCTGGTTTCAGACATGGAACTGTTACAGATGCAGATGCTATCGCCTTGTTAGCAAAATGACCAAAATGCATCCCCTTTGTTAACCTGCCATCTCACCTCTCCATCCCCTTGTAGCAGAGAGAGTGCAGGGGCAGAGGGAATGTGTTTAGTTGAATATGTTAGTCTAGTCTGCCTCTCTAAGTGATCCTTTAACTGACTGAGGTCAGTGCAACTCAAAATCTATGGCTCCAATCATGGATCTGAAATATCAGTAGCCTGAAGCCGGTGTTATACTTTCCAAATCCGCAAGCATGCGAAGGTCCGCCAGGGTCCATGTGGCGTACATTTTTCGTCATCAGAGGGTAAATGCAAAGGCTCTGTGCGGACGTCGGCGTACAGCCAATTTATTGTGGCCGAGCGGACAGTCCGCACCGCCACTCCGCCACAAGTGGTAGCCTAGCGATACTGCATATTGGAAACATATTGGAAATTGGAAGTGTCCTCCAAGCGGACAGTATCTGTCAGTATTTTTCTGGATTCAAAATATCCTCTAAATGATATTATCACTGATTACAGGTCATTTAGCAGATGCTCTTATCCAGAGTGACTTACAGTGAACTATCACTCGCCCTGGAGCAACTCAGTGCCTTGCTCAGGGGCTCAATGGTGGCAGCCTGATATTGAACTTACGACCTTCTGGTGTTCTATTTGAAAGCCTGACCACTAGACCATACTACCACTACCATATAGCGTTGAGTTGTATTTTTTATATCTAAATACTCTAAATGTTTTATACATAGGCCTACCAATTTGATCATGAAGGTTCATCTAATCTTAATATTGTAGAAAAAAAATATTGAAACATTGGAGGGTTTTCAAAAGTAAATGGACAACCCTGAAAACAACATATTGTGGATCAACATTTGAAATCCACTGGAAATTTGAATTTGATGTTTAAATTAGTGTCTAAGCGGTTGAATTCCCTGTTTCCAGGCCGCAGTGTCTGGTGATGACTGGTTATCCAAACTCTCGTCCTGCTCTGCTCCAGCTGGTTAATTCGTTCACCAAGAACGTCGGCCTCATGGTCTGCGCTCACGTCAGAACTGTACGTACAGATTCAAATCAGCCTGTGGCCTTCACTGCATTCTTTACATCGCTGAAGCCGACCTGCATGATAGCAATCTTCTCCTATGTCTTCTCCCGTCATCTCCTATTCAGGTGACCCGCCGGCCAAACTTGAAGGAGCTGTCTCAGGAACACGCACGCTGTCAGCGCTGGCTCAATAAAAAACGTATCAAGGCCTTTTACACTCATGTGTTCGCTGACAACCTGAGGCACGGGGCGCAGTTCCTCATGCAGGTATGAAAACCTGCATGAGGTCCATCAAGTGAATTCATCATTAAAATGATCTAAATGTGGGAGTGGGAGCAGGTTTTCATGCAGTGACCCTAATTTCATTGTTAGCACTTTTACCTTTATTTTTTTTTTATAGCTGCTCTGAGAATTCATACCACGCAGAGACATTAATGATCCATCAACCTAATTACTGCAAAATTAGATTTATTATTATTATTTTTTTTTTTATATATATATATATATTAACAATTTTACATACACACACTTATTTCTATTTCTGAACATTTCCTTTTCTGTGTCAGGATTATTCAATTTTCTTCACGCCATCGTGTGGTTGAATAATTTTTAGGCCATGTTCTCTTTTAAGTTTTGATTGTATTGTTTTGCTTACTTCGTTGTTAATTGTGATAATGAAAAAACAAAACAAAAGCTTGTTCTCTGACGTTCAGGCTGTCGGTTTGGGTCGTCTGAAGCCCAACACATTGGTAATGGGTTTCAAGAACAACTGGAGTGATGGAGACATGAGAGATGTGGAGATTTACATCAACACTATACAGTAAGGACTGATGTGTCTTCTTAAAAGAGCTACTAACAAAATTACAAAGATACTTTCTTTTTAGCCCCAAACACAGTTAGGGTTTGGGATTTGTGCCATTTTTGGGGTTGGTGTTTACCATAGGCTGCATGTATAACGTTATATGTCTACATACTTTTGAACACAGCCAGAGGATATTCAGCCTGAGAAGCACAACTCAGGGCAAGATAACCCCTTGTATATGTTATACAGCGATGCAGCAGACATGCCATTATCAAAGAGTTTGTAGTATCTACGCAGTATGTTTTTCTTTTGGGGATTTACCTACATTTTTAATTTGGAAATATCAGTTTCACTACTTTTGCTTTTTGATTTGGAAAACAAAGATCCCCAAAATCTATCCATCAAGCCAACACAAACTCTTAACTCTTAACTACTCCCATGAAAAATATTTTATTAAATCTTCGGGTAAATCACAGAAAAGAGTGCTCGAAGTTGCATGATGATAAAAACTAAACCTTTAAAGTCTTTAACTTCTTCTACACTGCTACACGAGAGGAGCTTGTTTCGTGATAATGTAATAACACGAGTCACATATACTGTATTATGTATGTACATTAAAAACATTTACCATCTCTAAAATATCTTGGTAGAATACATAGATTTCCTGTTGCAGGACAGTAAAGTTTGATTATCTGTTCTATGATGCAGCGATGCCTTCGACCTGCAGTTTGGAGTGGCAATCCTCCGTCTGCAGGACGGACTGGATATTTCTCACATCCAGGGACAAGGTACAGCTGTCTTCCGCCGTATATCCGTCTAACTATCTAGACTGCATGTAGTCTACTGCATCTGTCTCCCTGTTTGTTCCTGTAGACGAGCTGCTGTCGTCCCACGAGAAGCCACCGATCGGCAGTAAGGAGGTGGTGGTTTCTGTCAGTCTATCCAAAGACCCAGACTCTGAATCCTGTCCTTCAAAAAACACCAACAACCAGAGCAGCCCGCTCATCATGATGGGTACACATGAACACTCATCCACCTCTAAGCTGTCACATCCTGTTTTTATATTTGAATAACGGCAAAGTATTTCCTGGTCTTATCTTTCTCCCTGCACAGGGCAAACTGCTAGACAAGCTTGATTCAATTAACAACATGTAAATCAGACAGCTTTGGAGTTCTTTTCTTCTCTTTGACTCATCTCTTCGCTGGACGGACAGACATTCATCTTCTCACCCGACGCTTGTGTCAAAGTGTTTCTTTATCCTCCCCCTGTGTCTTATCATGTCATGTGATGTCCCCTGCTACAGAGACCAAGTCTCCTCTGAGTCTGACTGACCAGCGTCTGCTGGAGACCAGCCAGCAGTTTAAGAAGAAACAGGGCAAAGGAACCATAGATGTCTGGTGGTTGTTTGATGATGGAGGTCAGTTTGTACACAGCACAGCTTCCCTCTAGACCAACTTAAAACGTGTTTCACTTCAAGCTTTAAAGCTGGAGTGCGGAACTTTTTGTACCCCGTCCCGTCCCTCTCCTTCCGGTGGACCACCATGAGACCTTTTTTTCAGAAAAATATATACGGTATTCAATGGGAGGGAGAGACAAAGAATTATTTGACACCGTTTGAGTTGAATGATGAATTACACATGCAGTATGATGTTTGTCAATTCAAAAGATCATGCTGCATGTCAAAAAAGTCTCAGTTTTTCATTAATTTGTGACTGCGAATATACATAATTAGAAAGAAAGACTAGACTAAAAGATGCAGAATTTACTTGTTGTACATCGTTGCGATGGAGGTCTACTCACACGAACGATTTGCGTTATTTCGATCCTGGCTGGCTGGATAAAATAAAATCAAGTTTATTTATATAGTCCAATATCACAAATTATACATTCGTCTCAGTGGGCTTTACAGACTGTACAGGATAAAACACATAAGGTTGTATGACGTTACATTTGTGCGTTGACCCTAGCTAAGCTACCTAGCTAGCTAGTAAGCCATGATAACAGCCGTGTTGGGGAGACTGGGGAGATTGTGCGAGACGAGAGATGTAGTTCACGAAGCGCTTTCACACAAAACGAAATGTTAATATGACCAAACTGCGACTTTCTTGACTTGCAAAATGATCTTTTGAATTGACATCATATGTGTAATTCATGGCACGATTCAAACGGGCTCAAAAAAAACGATTTGTCTCTCGCTAGTGAGGACCTTTAAGGAAAACATAAGAAGCACGCGTTACTACAAAATGATGCTCATTCACTCATAGAGCGTGAGATACACTTTGTTTTCAGTCTGTCTTACGTCATATGACAAGAGTCTCTGTCTCTTCTGTTGTGTTATTGAGCCAACTAACTAATGATTTCGTGTATGCTTTTTTATTCTTGGTTATGGATGTGAACAAATGCAGAAATACAGGAAAAGTACAGCATACACAGCATGTACAGATTGATCTCGAGTTACCGAAGAAAAGAATACACACTGTGAATGTACTGTATAGTAGGGGTTTGGCAACAGCGACAACAAAAAACAGTTGAAGAAGAGAGGAGGAATATTCAAACTACCCATTAACCTATGTTTATGTTTGCAGGTCTGACTCTATTGATCCCCTTCCTGCTGACCAACAGGAGCAAGTGGGGCGACTGCAGGATCCGCGTCTTCATCGGCGGGAAGATCAACCGCATCGACCACGACCGCCGCGCGTGAGTCCTATCAGCTATCATCTCAGTTACACTCCATACACACCGTGCATTCCATATGTTGATAATTGTGTGTGTGTGTGTGTGTGTGTCGTCAGCATGGCCACGCTGCTCAGCAGGTTCAGGATCGACTTCTCTGACATCCACGTCCTCGGAGACATCAACACCAAACCTAAAAAACACAGGTACGACCTCTGACGAGTCGGCCTCTTTATTGCGATTGATTTGTATTGAGTAGAGTCCAGCTGATGATTTGAAGGGTGTCAAATTAAGATTTTTTAACAAATGCTGAGGATCCTTTCAGCGATGAATCGTTTATTTCAACTTTCAACTTTAAGTTTAAGTTGGAAATGTGTCTCTCAGCCAGGTAAAACACAGAACATAGACTTGAACATAAAACGCAGCACATTTAGAAAAACACTCTTTAGACATTCAGCCATGAACATGTTGTTTCGCGGTACATGGGGAAAAGACTCTTTACCTCTCTTTGCTTGCAAACATATTTAGGTTAACTCAGACTAACCAAACAGGAGCCGGGCAAAACACAGCTGTGTAAATAAAAATGCATTTGTAAAAACACGAAAGGATAAAGATAGAAAAGCGAGTTCAAATTATTATATTTTAAAAGACCTCAAGCCGCTATTAGTAGATTTTTTATAGGATTGTAGCATATTACAAATGATTCTGATGGCAGAAGATGAGTTTCTGTCTGTCCATTTCCAGTCATTCTTGGTAAAAACAATAATAAATGTCCACATGTCGGATCCTTTGAGTCATCCGCACATGACTAAATCCTACACATAGCGTCTTTAAACTGACCATTTAAATGGCTTTAAAATGGTTTCTTGCGGATTAAGAACCTGTTACAGCCGAGAGGTTCAATAAAGAGGCTGTAATAAAGTGCCGTCTCTGTGTGGTTCCGGCAGTAAGCTGAGTTTCAAGGAGCTGATCGAGCCGTACAGGCTGAAGGAAGACGACATGGAGCAGGAGGCGGCAGAGAGGCTGAAGGCCCAGGAGCCCTGGAGGATCACCGACAACGAACTGGAGCTCTACAGGGCCAAGGTCCTCGCACATACAGCAAACACATCCACTCTGACCAATCAGTTCAGCTGAAGCTCACTGTGAAGTTAGCGCTGTTTGAATGTTAACGTCGGCTTGGTGTGTGTGAACTTTCAGAGCAACCGTCAGATCCGACTGAACGAGCTGCTGAAGGAACACTCCAGCATGGCCAAGCTCATCGTCATGTAAGATCCGTCTTGTCTCAGCAGAGTTTGTCTTCTTCACCCTCCTGTTTTTGTTGTATTCACTCACTGCTACGCAACTCGAGCTGAGGACAAACCTGGACCAGTGGAGGAGGAAGTATTCAGATCCTTTTACTTTAGTACGAGTACTCGTACCACACCATCAACAATACTCTGTTAAAGTAAAAGTGCTACATGGAAAGTGTTATTCCAGTCAGAGTATGCAAGTATAAGCAGGAAAATGTAGTGGAACGTATTGAAAGTGTCCCCTGGGACTGTTGTACCGTTATATAGCGTATCATTAGATTTGCATTATTAGATCACTTGTGCATTGATAAAGTAAAAGCGGAATTTTTCTGTTGCAGTTGGTTGAGGTGGAGCTCATTTTGAACCATAACTAAGGATTATTTTTTATTGTGGATTAATCTGATGGGTTTTTTTCTCTGTTAATCGATTGATGGTTTGGTTTGTTTAAAAATAGTGAAAGTAACGATAAAGGCCGTCACAATTACCCAGAGCCCAGTGTGACACCACGACAAAGTTTGTTTAGTCCAAACCTCCACACTATGACTAAAACATTCACATTATTAACGTTAGTGATAGGAAAAGTAGAAAATCTTCACATTTTTTTATTATAATAATTGATTCATTGACTAATCATTTCAGCCGTACTATAAACTCTTGGGTAAATTAATTAATAAATAAACTAACACGAAAAGGAAAGATTCAAGTACAAGTACCTCAAACGTGTAGTTTGGTACAGTATTTGAGTAAATGTACATACCACCGCTGCATGACACAGTAAACTGGTTTGAATCAGTACTCCTGGTAGCAAATCCAAAATGATAAATAATAACAAATGTTTTTTTCTGTATTTTCTTTTTGTCATAATTTTTCATTCTCAGGAGCATGCCTCTGGCCAGGAAGGGCACGGTGTCGAGCACCCTCTACATGTGCTGGCTGGAAACTCTGTCCAAAGACCTCCCACCTCTGCTGCTGGTCCGAGGAAACCACCAGAGTGTCCTCACCTTCTACTCCTAACACACACACACACACACACACACACACACACACACAGATGCACATGGGCCACACACACAGGCACGGTGTGTGTTGTACAGCTGCACAAGAGCAGAGATGTTATCATGCTTAAGGTTTTGTGCCACAGATCTGAAACTCTCCTGCTGTGAAAAGAAAAAGTCTAAATCTGCGTTTCCATTTGGCTTCACGTCCATTTCTGTCTCATTAACAAACTAATCAACCCAATCAACATCGAGATGGCTCTTTCTCCTGCATCTTCAACAATAACCGGCTGTATATGCTATGGCTTCTGTGTGTGTTTTTATTTAAACTATGGTAAATATTAACTTGTTTTAATGTTTATTTATATAGATAAAATCATGATTTCGGATGTTTGCTGGTATTCAGGTGACCTGGGATTGTGAGGTGGTATTTTTCTTCACTGGGTTTCAAGTCGCAACACGCGGTATCTCTGGTAACATTATTTTGTACATTATTTTATTAAAATATTAATCAAACCACACGATTCTGTCACGTTTCTTTCCAATCATTTTTGGGAATTATTTGTGGATCGTTTTAGCTTCTCTTGACCCCGAAACTGGTACAAAAGTAGTTTCACCCACAGATGCTAAAGTGTTACCTGATAACGTGAAATAAGTTTAATGCAGGGACGGAATGTGACTAAGTACTTTTACTCAAGTACTGTACTTTAAGGTACAACTTTGAAGTACTTTACTTGAGTATTTCCATTTTATGCTATATTATACTTCTACTCCACTACATCTCAGTGGGAAATATTGTAGTTTTTTACTGCACTACATTTATCTGACTGCTTTAGTTACTTTGCATATTCAGATTACTAATACAAAATACAATCCACCATTGTATTATTATGAAATAAGATACACAGCAGTAAACAAAGTTTTTTTGAAATCGACCCAACAGAAACCAACTGCAACATTTAAGAGTCAATCATTTTAATCCAATAATACAAAGTATATTATTCTGAAATTGGCCATTTTACTGCATTTTACTGCCAATCTCAGAATGCCAAATGTATGTGTAATGAATACTTTCACTTTTGGTACTTTAAGTATGCTACATTTTTAATGCAAGACTTTTTTTTATTGTAAAAGTATTTCTACACTGTACTTTTACTTAAATAAAAGTTTTGAGCACCACTGGTTTAACGTGATCACATACTGAAAATCATTGTTCACTTTAATACAGAATATAATCTGTGCTGTCAAAGCCTGTTTTTGTTGTGTGTTCCTTCAAAATATACTTTGTATTTAACAGTTAAATTACAGAATTGTCAGCATTTTATTTTTATTTTTTTGAATATTGTAAATCTGATGTATAGGCTATATTATTATTATTACTACAGTTATTTGTTGGAACTTTCAAACTCGATTTGGTCAACGAGACCGTAAAAGCAGAAACCTGCAAGTTGCGTTCAATAACAGCAATGATGCATTTGTGAGCTCCTTGGAAAATGCATCTTCCAAAGAAAATGTTTAATTAATGTATGAACAGCTTGAACAAAATAGAGATACAACCTATTTAAAATAACTTTTTAGACAGTTACAATGAATAAACTCACAAAATCATGACAATGATTATAATGATGTAATAAAATAAAACAGAATAACCAATTTGAATAGAATAATACACCATGCATAATGAAAATGTGATGAATCCATGAGAGAATTCAAACAAAATGTGTGTTTTGAGATTTAGACATTTTTAACTTACGTATGGAATTGGACTAACAATGCAATTATATTATTCATGTCTTTTGGAGTGAGGCAACAATTAGCTACACAACTTCTTAGCTGTATGCTTTTACCTAAATCCCCTAAATGCTCCACTTAATCATCAACACTTTAGTGTAAATTCCCAGTGACAGAATATCAGTATTAATGTATAATGTGTATAATTCTTCTTTCTGAAGAAGCTGATTTTTACACTTCAAGCTGTTGGTGCGTTTGGTGTGAAATACAGTGGCTCAATATTACATTGTTGATTTGTGTCTGTTTCTTTAATATGGGAAATGTTCAGGCATGGAGCAGAAGTATGCGTGTGTCAGTGAATCATAATCCGCTTTATTGGCCAAGTATACAATACATTTGACTCCAGTTTTGCATTATTTTGCAGGAATAGACATAACAGCTAAGAACAATGTCTTAAGAAGGAAGGGGGGGGTGTTCCTCTTACATTGTTCTCAAATAAAACAAACGTGACTAAAAGTTCAACAAACAAAACAACAAAAAAAGTAAATTTAAATAGCTGGCCTAACCCTTTGGCATTTTTGTCACAAAGAAGCAAAAGATACGGTAGTTTAAGGAGAACCTGAAGGCGTCACAGTTGTGTACGGTCGCTGTCGCTCTTGAACGCAGCTCGTCCGCCTTGATTCAACACAGCAGACGAACTGCTCCCGGGACAGAAGAGGACCAGGAGCGAAGGTGAGGCTTTTATATGTGCTTATTAATATTTACGCTGTTGTGTTGACTGCGGTTTGTAATACAGTTATTTCCGGGACATAGACGGAATCAGACCAGAAGACTTTTGAGCGTCTTTAACTCACGTCATCTGTCTAGTATTCATGTATTCATGTGTCACAGTGTGACACAGTGTGGCACATGAATACATGAACACATAACTCCTCGCAGGCAGTGGCCGTACACATCGCAGTAAATGAAACAACCATAATTCTGTAACATTACGGGAATATTAAAACCGAAACACGTGAGTCCGTCCGTGTAAGATGCGTTTTGTAACCGTGTGGTTTGACAGGCGGGACCCGAGGTTGATTGACAGGTATTTGCACCAATAGGAGGAAGGGAGAATGATATTTAAAGGTATAAAGTCCTATTTATGTTTTTTTATAAATGTCATTTTTAAGAATTGAGAATATATATAGAAATAGCCAATCTTCTCGCTGAGGGTGTCGTTGGTGTATGCAGGTCATATACAGGCATTAGTGCACTGAGTGGGCTACAAAGGACAAGCTGTACATTGAGACTGTTACGTAACCAGTTAAAAGTCCCACAAAGTACTTTTTTAATGTTGATGCACAATGAATAATGTGTTTCAAAGCTGTGCTCTGTCATCTCTGTAATCGTCTCAGTCCTTAATCTGAAAGTAATTATTTATTAATTTAATAATACATTTTTTCTATAAAAAAACACAGAAATAGTCATTTTCAAAATGATTTGATTTATTATTTTATTATTTATCCCACAAAATATTACGCTTCAATCCATTCACAACATGTTTTTAATATTCCCCCTCAATCCATATTTATTGCCGTTTAGCCTTGCAAAAAAAAAAAAAAAACATTTTCAATGTGGCCAAAATAATTGTTCTACTCCACTACATCTCAGAGGTAAATATTGTGCTTTTTACTCCACTACATTTGTCCGACAGCTTTAGTTACTTTAAATATTCTTCATCCCCTTCCTCTCTAGTGAAAACTCCAGATGTGTTGATGTTGAACGTTTGTCATAAACTGAAGGATGAAGTGTTTCTTTACGTGTTGAGAAGATTCTCCTACTTCTTAAGATAAATAAACTCTTTAAAAAGCCTCTTGGACCAGCTGGAAAATGCATTGTCACAAGGCTAAAAAAAAACAGGCTGTTTTTCTGAGAAATTTGACTTTTTAGAGATACGGGGTTCTCGCAGCAGTAGCTCAGTCCGTAGGTACTTGGTTTGGGAACCGGAGTGTGGACTGGTTCTGAGAGAGCTGCCAGTTCATCTCCTGGGCACTGCCTTGATCTCCACGCTGCTCCCCGGCTGCTGTAAAGTAGCTGCCCACTGCTCCTACTACTAGGATGGGTTGAATACGGTCTAAATCTCACTGTGTGTGTGTGTGTGTGTGTGTGTGTGTGTGTGGTGTGCTGTGCTGTGCTGTGCTGTGCTGTGCTGTGCTGTGCTGTGCTGTGTACATGTG
>CALSBV010012215.1:5350856-5364687 GCA_943590825.1 Bovichtus diacanthus | reverse complement strand
GTAAGATATAATGTATAGTTTAGTAAAGTATTATAACAGTATATAGTGTAAGATATAATGTATAGTTTAGTACAGTAATTACTTAGTCGCCAACCTACTGCCGTGTTCAAAATCTTCGAGAAAAGCAATAAGGACTTCTGGTCGAATGAGGTAATAGTAAAGTTGTTTTATTTAGTATAAAGTTCTGATGAGAGTTTCCGAAAGTCGCGGTCCACAGTCCACAAAGCAGAGCAATGTAGTCATCTGTTTCTCGCTTCTTTCAGAACCTTGAACTCAGGGTTGTACAGAGTTTTATACATTTTCACTCAGGTTTGAACTAACACTTGTAAAGGGGTGATGGATTAAATGACAGGCAACAGCACAAAGTTAAGGACACTGGTGCAAACATATTAGCAGTTAGACAAAAAACAGCAATACTGGGATATTAAACTATTCTTGGCCAAAATTTTAAACATATCTAGACATAAAATTTAAACTCAACCACCAATCAGTATAACAGCAATCTCTACCAGAAAAAAAGTTTTAGGGCAGTTTCAGCTTTGTCTGTTGGGTTTCTTTGTTAAATAAAATGTCACCTTAGATTACATTTAATAAATGTAGAAAGATGTCTAAGAAAATGTATTGATTAAACAAGCTTGATTATACCTTGTTAGTATTTGCATTTGTGATGGATGAGGATTATTATTTTACTACAGCATTTTTAAAATGACAAAATGGCCGATTGTTGACGCTAATAATCGCACAATGAATGTCTATAAACTGGAAAGATTAAATTGCTTAACATAACTAAGTCACTGGCAATATTTTGAATATATGTACAACACGCTGAACATTACACACTAAATAAGTATTTTAACATGCTATCTACATGCTACCTAGCTTGTTTTTTTTAAAGAGCCTCTGCAATTTTGCCTTATTGCTATACGCCATCAAGCTAGCATTCAATGTTATGTTATCAGGATGTGATGCTACTGTGATGAAGTGCTAAATGTTACTTGGAAAACATCACTTATGTTAACCGATATTTGGTCACATGCTAACCGTCGGCTTGTTAGCATCCTGTTGTTTGCATTGAACTTGAAGCAAAGCTGAGCTTAAGTACAGCTGAGGCCAGTCTTGCTAACTTGGCGCCTTTCTCCATAGATGTAGGGACTTCTCAGACCCGCTTAGCGACTTCATCACTAAAAAGCAACTAGCGACGAATTTAGCGACTTATTCAAAACAAGGAAAGTGAGAAATATATTATTTTTGTAATTAATTCCCATGCTTGCTTCTCATTCTCATAGTAATGAGTAATCACAGTCCATAGCTATTCTGCCTACAGCACAGGGTCTCTCCTTGTCCCGTCTCTCCCTGCTGCACCCGACACTGTTATGCCAATTATGCGCGATGACATTGCTGATATACAAATATAAGTGTATGATGTCATCTGGCACATTTAAGCCACTTTTGGAGTTAGTGCTAGCTACCTTCATTGGGAAATACTTGGCAACTCTGGCTGAGGCTGAGAAAGTCTGACAGTCTGTCTAGAGGTGGCTCAACTGCATATAAAAGCGAAATTAATGTTAAATTAGCTAAAAGTGGGATTGTACTGTCGCCGAAATGCCGAACCAATTTGCGAGTAAACATTAGTTTGCCAGACCGTCTACCGTTGGCTCACTGATCGGACAGGATTCGGCTGTGGAGATGGGACGCCAAAGCAAGGCTAAAGTAAGAATAGCCAAGTGTTCTGGTGTGTAATTCACATTACAGCCACAAGGAGTCACTTGTATGTCTGTAGCCTTCATCTCTCATTATTCCCCCTGTGCCTTTGACTCAGCGTGTAGCACTGAGGTTGTTTATTCAGTCTTCATCTGCAGTTTTTGCAGATAAGCAACAGTTTGCTGTATGATCAGTCCCACAGATCAGATAAGAACCGTGTCCACTCACTGTTTACACATCGGGTTTCACCAGAAAGGAAGAGTTAACCAGATACTCATCCCGACAGGTCATCTGATAATCACAGTGACTGTTTGCCATTAATTCCCAAAAATGACATTTCATAGCAGCTTCTTTCCGATGTGAGAAGCTCTCAGAGGAGTCGACCGGTCTGTGCTCTTCCTCTGGGGAGCAGCTGTCGGCGTCGTGCGCGTCGGCCTCTCGGCTCTCCTCAGATGGGAAAACTCTGTCAAGATGTCGGCAGTTCAATCCGTAGTCAGCCTGATAGGGCTGGAGAGAATGTAGCGGGTGCTCTGTGATTTCTGGAGCATCAGAAATGTTGTCCACTTCTTGAGCTGACAGTTTGACTGCGAGGTGGCTGATGGACAGCAGAGAGGCGTTTTCATGCAGGTCCTTTTCTGAGGAGGGCGGGGACTTTGGTCCGACCGTGATGAGACTCTTCTCTCCGAGTATATCCGTCACCCGGAAGTCCTCAATATCCAGGGCGTTTCTCTCTGCAGTTTTCTGTTGAGGGGAATAACGGATTGGATTTCAATCAGGAAAGACTAGGAAATGGATATAAAGTGTTTGTTGATACAAAAAAGGTTCAAGAGTCTTTTCAAACTCACCTGCAGTTTTGGCTCCATCAGCCACTTGCCTGTCTCACTGCACCGAGGGCTGGAGATGGGCGGGAAGAAGAACGACTTGTACCTGCACAGTGAAGGCGTTATAGATGAATAGTGAAAATGATCCTGCCTCTTATGTTATATAAACTATTTAAAAAGTTTTTCTTTCTAGACCTATGTGGTTCTCACAGGACAGAGACAAAGCTACACACATGTGATGATCTTATACAATATGATGCATTGCTGTACATTAAACTTCCCAACAGTGTATAAAGGAGGTAAAAATATGCACAACCTTAAACACCTACAGCAGTAAAATGCAACACACATATTAATACAGCAGTATTATTAATCCAGAAACATCATATATAATAGTGAAACACTGACAGGCAACATTTTACTGCACAATCAACACTTTTACTTTAAGTACTTTACATAAATGTTGCTAATAACACTCTAATAACCTTTTACTTAAGTTTGAAATGCAGGACTTTTTTCTCGTAGTGGAGTACTTTCACAGGGTTGTATTAGTATTTTAACTGAAGTAAAGGATCAGAATACTTCTTCAACCACCAGACCAGATGACAGAGGTGCTAATGTAGCGCGCGGAAGGTCCAAAACATTGGATCAAACCAATCACCAGCCACAATAACAGACCAGTACGTGCATTCCTGTGCAATTTATCGGAGCCTTCAAGATGTGATCGTGTGTGTGTGTGTGTGTGTGTGTGTGTGTGTGTGTGTGTGTGTGTGTTGACTCACATAGTCCTGGACAGGATGGATATTATGAGCACAATAACAGCCAGCAGCAGCACAGGAGTCGCTGCAGCCACCAAAGGCACTTCATCTGAAATAAAACATTCATGGTTAGTTCAGAATCAAAAGGATTACTGCGGGTGAATGTTTTTTATTTCTCTACCTGAAGTCACACTGTTGATAACACAATAAACCACTGATGGTTATTTATTTCGATTTCATGTATGTTCATTTTATTTTCTATTTCATTCAGGTTGTCTTGCCTGATTATACAAGATACAAGAAATATATGTGATCATCATTTCATCAAGTGCATGTTCAGGAATCATTTTTCAGGCCGTGCCTATGCTCTAAGTCTGAAGCATCGTAACAAATGTCAGTGATGAAGGCTGAAAAGGCCTGTTCTCACACCGAGAAGCAAATGACAAAATGGTTTTATTATTTGAGTGCCAGATAATATTTTACTACATGATATTCCATCTCTACATTACATCTAGTTGTTGGCCCTCCCCTCTAATTAGATTATTTAGAAAATAATAGCCTTAAAAACAAGGAAAAGACAACACTTGTCTCATATTATGATATCTAAAATCAAAGACGAAATATAGTCTCATATCACAGTACTGATATTTTGCCTAGCCCAATAAGCATGATGGAAAGAAATGTACCACTAAGCAAGAAAGCCAAAACCAAGAGCCCCCCAAAAAACTTGGCTTGTCCTAATTCCTGTTTAGGGAGAGGGGATTACTTCTCAATATCCAACAGTTCAAATGTTTCCACACTGAGATTGATAAATGGCATTCTGCTTTTAAGAAACCAGTTAAACTCACCAAAGTCTGTTCTCACAGGGATGCTGTTTCTGGAAACGTCATCAGCCAATAGGAGAAGGGAATAATCAGTGTTGGGTTTCAGGTTGAGGAGGGTGAGCTGCCATTGATCAGGCCACAAAGGCAGAGCTGGAGATGAGAGAACATGCACTTTGTCATTAAAAAGAAGAAGAAGAAGAAGAAGAAGAGGTCAAATGTTACGATCGTCATTTCACTGCACAACAGCCATGTTTAATTTAAGTTAATGTTTAATTTTTTAACACTTTCCTGTCAAAGATAACGTGTGCACAATGTACTACATGGAATGAACTAATGAACGTATCTGAACACGTCTTTATTGCTCTTATAATATCATTACTTTTTATAAGAAAAAATGAAAATGTGTTTTGAGCAAGTAACTGAAATGGAATTTCATATATAGAACACAAACTATTTTTAAAAGGTTCTCTATTCGAAATTCAGAGCAGAGGGATTGCCTCCACACGGTTGAGCCGGTGGCTAGCAGCTAACGGTGCTAACATTGACAACAGTGCTGACAGAGCTGAAAGTACGTGTCCACATGGCCATTTTTGGACCGACATGGCGGCTCATTTGGAATCTTTTTTCTCTAATATTACGAAAATAGTGTTTTCCGGCCAGCATCTGTAGCCTACATTCTCGTCACTTTAAGAATTGAATTAAAAGTTAAGATATAAGTGGTCACAAACACTGCTATGCTCCTCTGACAGAGATCAGAAAATACAGCGGTACAAAAAAAACAATGCAGCTCTGCATCACGCCATATTTAATTGACGTAGTATTAAAATGACAGATTTCTCCTTTTATTAAACGCCTGTTGCCTCGACTCCTCAAGTCTCTTGAGTCGAGGATGTCCACACTAGAAATTGAGAAAGGCCTCCAGACAATGAATGGGAAGTATAGAAATGACAGATCCCGTGGACACACTATAACAGTGTTATCCTGATAGGGAACCGGAGGGTGGACCTTACGCTTCTGCGTCTTCGTCACTGACATTTTTAAACCTACTGAGGGATCTTACAAAACACTTCCGAAGAAAACTACTGTTAACCTACTTTGCTCCCACGAGTCTTTCCTCAGCCTCACTCTGTATTGGTTCACTCTGATTGGTCCAGCCTTCCTTTGCCACACCCAAACCACTTTCACTGTCGTCTTGGTCACGCCCACCACCTTCAGTTGCACCGCCTCCATCAGAGCTGAGAAAACATACAAAAATATATCCTGTTGGACGTCAAGGTGGAGGTTTTCAGTATTTTATTATTTTTTTACTTTGGTGTGTCTTTCGAAATGATCTCAAACCAATGGCCATATTTCTCTGTGCATTCACTGCCCTGAAGCAAATAAGATGTGTTGATTTTGCTGACACTGTGACAATTTTTCTAAGATCCACCTTCAATTCTTTATTCCAATATGCAGTCCGTACAATGTTGATTGCGAAAGTAGTAATGCTGACACTACTATGCTAAAAGGGTAGATAGGTCTTAGCTGAGGGTTGAGGTCGCAGGTCGAGCTGGATTAATGTGTTGTTTTGTTTAAAAGGGTGAATGCATGGATCCTCATCAGCACCATGTTTACCTCCCTGCTGCCGACTGGCAGGCAGCGACTGAGGAGGTCCACACTGTTGGTTATAGACGGGGAACACACTGATCAGGTAGGACTGATCAGGGTCAACATCTGGAAACACAGCACACACAGTTAGTATACATGCTGTAAATAGAACATACTGAATATGTTTTATGTTTTTACATTAGCCTCTTTTGTCCTGCAGCCCATTTAGAGTAAAAACCAAGCTGCTCAGTGACATAATCACATTTCTCTACTTAACAAAAGTGTGACAAACAGCAGCTGATTATAACAAAAAGAAACACATGACGTTCATATGAAATGGCAGTTTCTAGATGGTGTTAGATTACAGTTTGATCTGCACCATCCATCATTTCATTTTGAAGCATGTACGTATGGGGCTGGTGATATTCTGTATTTTGTTATTGTCAATAAATCACATGAATGAATACATGAAATGTGTTTTAGTAATCTTTAAAAAGCTTGTAGTTTTATCAAACAAACAGGAGAAAATAGTGCATTAGATCGGGACTATTTTTTTTAATCCACATTTGGTGCCCGAGTGAGTATGTGTGGCAGCAGGACGGTGTGTGTGGGATTAAGTCAAAATAAACTACAGTGTGTGTTCTTGGTAATGAAGGAACATGTCAGCTAGTGCAACAGTGAGGCTCACTGATATGTTTTTAATAGTTTTTGGACAACAATGAGCTCTATGACACAGAGGAAGAAGATATATTAGGCTTTGACACACACACACACACACACACACACACGCACGCACGCACGCACGCACGCACGCACAATACGTGTTAAGAGATACATTCACTGTTGGTTTGGGTGTTTTATTGGACGCAACAGTCCATGTTTCTGCTTAATTTGTGACATCTTCAAACTGACTGCTGCACCTATTTTGTTTAAAACGTGCCAAAATGTGGAGTAAGACAAGTATCTTCTCTGATATAGTTGGATAATTCAGAAAATAAACGAGTTGAATATTCCAACACAGTTGCACCTTCTATGACAGTGGAGGTGGTGAAGTTGTCCACTGTGGTCCAGCGGCTGGTAGATGGACGAGTCTCAGCGCGCGAATGAACAGCATAATGGCTGACAGGCGGGCCAGAGGGCGGGACTGTGGCGGTCTCCCATTGGACCAGAAGGCCTTTCATAGCCGGGAAAGAACTGGAAACCCACAAGTTGCTGACTGGCGGGGGAGCTGCAAAAAAATAAATCCTGATTATTAGTGATGAAAGAACAAGATCCTCTGCATCTTCATCATTTCACAGGGTGACAGCGGCAGACTGTCCAAACCCCTGAAACCTTATATAGGTTGTCTGTGCAAGCAGCTTACTACGACCAAGGCGGCGAGCTCAGGTGGTCTTAGTAAGGCTTAAAGTTATTAAATTAAAGCTTAAAGTTATGGATAATTAAGGGCGTGGCCGCTTTGAGTGACAGGTTAGTGTAGCCTCAAGTCGATAACTGCTTCTTCTTTCAGAATCAAAGAGAACATTTGACTCGAGAAGTGTCGTGTTGCAATACGTTGTATCTGAACATCACGATACTCACCCACAGGAAGTTGCATGTAGAGAGTGCGAGCTTTAAATCTGATAGTGTGTGTGTGTGTGACTTCTTGCAGGATACACCAAAGCTCGGAAATCCTTTGATGCTTGGTGTACCTCAACGCGACACACACATTAAATAATTAAGTATTTTCATGAAATAACCAGTGTGCCACTCACTGTGCTGTCTCTGTGTGTCGATGCTGAGATGTGCAGCAGGTCCGTAGCCGGCCGCGTTGAAGGCTGCGACTGCGACGCTGAGGTTCCCCTCCTCCACCACCAGGAGCGCCGTCACCTCTGTGACGTTTCGAATAAATCTGTCCTGGACCTGCGGCTTCTTCACTGGCTCGTAGCTCACTTGGTATCCAAGGATACGACCTCCGGCATCATGGAGGTCAAGATCCTGCGTTAGCACAAGATGTTTTATACCACATTTGTTTTCGAGACATTGGTTTGAAATGTTGAGAATGTAAAGCAAATTAGTTTCAGTCAAATTTTTGTTAGACATTATACTTTTTGGTTAGCTCTCATCAGTCAAATTTTTTAATGAATCTATTAATCTATTTTTTTTTTAAATTCCAAGAACTGGTAACGTTTGCTAACATTTCTGAAATGTGAGATGCTGCTTATTAGTGCAACGTTACACTAGGACGAACAGCTAAATCACCTTCCAAAGACCGGATAGTTTTGCTCGGAGGGGGGGGGGTAATGTCCTTGACTGCCTTTTCTCCCAGAGCAAACACAGCTAAATCTTTAAAAGGAGAATGTCGGTTTCTTGGGCAACATTTCATTTTCTTGGACACTTTGGTTGTTGCAAAGATCAAATGTGTAACTGTTTTTTTATTGATGTTGCTTGTCCCTGGAGATTCCATGAAGATAACGGACAGTCAAAGATGACTTATGCCGTAAAAGGGAAACCATTTTGTGCATCACTTTTAAAATGATTTCCAATGTACCTTCCACATAAGATGAAGGCGAAAAGATCCATCAGCGTCTGCTTTCCCCAATCTGTAACACATCTCTGGAGGCCTGGAGGGCACTGGCAAAGAAAAAGCACAACATTTGCAGTCTTAGTTAAGCGCGGCTTTTTTTTAAAAATGCTGATTTTATGTTATTGGTATATTCTATTGTAGCGCGAGGTATCCATTTCATGGAAGTCTTCTTCTGAGTTTCTCCCAATGTTTTTTTTTTTTCTTTCTTGTGAATTCATTCCCCAGCCTAAAATTGACTTTCTGTTTGAATGTAAACTGTTACCCCTTTCCAGCGTCCTCACGCTGACGTCAGAGCTCCAGTTGCTCCAGATGCCGGACTCCACTCTGCAGGCCACGGCAGCGCTGTAGACGGTAAACGCCCGGAGACCTTTGATCGTGTAGTCCAATGTCCGATCTTCATGTACAGGGACATAATCTAGAGCCTGGACACAAAAATACGGACTTTTATTTAGATGATTTACTTCAGTAAAAGTAGCAATACCACAGTGTAGAATTACTCTGCAACAAGTTAACGTCTTGCACTCAAAACTTTACTTAAGTAAAAGTATGTAAGTGTTATCAGCAAAAAGTATTTCAATTATGAAAAGTTAAATGACTCACTGTGCAGTTAAAATGTTCCCTGTCACTATTTTACATTTAAATAGGAGGTTTCTGGATTAATATTACTGCTGTATTAATATGTGTGTTGCATTTTACTGCTGTAAATGTTTAAAGTCGTGCTCATTTTAACTCCTTTATACACTGTCGGGTAGTTTAATCTACACAACGCATCATATTCTATAAGATCATCACATGTGTGTATCTTTGTCTCTGTCCTGTGAGAACCAACGTGTCTCTAAAAAGTCCACTTTTCATGAGCTCAGACAAACAGCTTGTTTTCAGCTTTGTGACGATGCATGGTTTTCACTGGACAGGATGAAAAACTGTAATTGGAAATCTAACTAATAACTAGCTGTTTTTTTCAATGCATCTGTGCATTCACACACTGTAGCTGAGATCCTGATTAGTAAAACTATATTTTTCGGAGCAAAACTATCCGGTCTTTGGAAGGTGATTTAGCTGTTCGTCCTAGTGTAACATTGCGCTAATAAGCAGCATCTCACGTTTCAGAAATGTTAGCAAATGTTACCAGTTCTTGGAAAAATAAATAAAAATAAAATAGATTAATTAAAATGAATGACAAAAATTTGACTGATGGGAGCTAACCAAAAAGTATAATGTCTTTGTTGACTAACGCAAAAAATCAAAACATACAAAAATCTTATAACAAAACTTTGACTGAAACTAAACAGCTGTTAAATGTAGTGAGTAAAAAGTATAATATTTCCCTTTGAAATGAAACGGAGTAGTTGTATAAAGGTGAATAAAATGGAAACACAAAGTAAAGTACAAGCACCTCGACTTTGTACTTGTATGTACAGCACTTGAGTAAATGTACTTGTCCATGTTACATGTCCAAGTGTTTGTATGATACCGACCTGGGTCCATATGTGAGTATTACTGATTTTGTGGCGAAGCCGACAGCTGCCGTCACTGCTGCTTCTCCAAGACACGACGACCGAGTCCTCAGTGGAGCCAAGTACGGTTAATACAGGTTGAGAGGGTTTGACTGCGAGGAGAAGAGGAGTCAGTTATCTGGAAGAACTTCACATGAATTAGCAGCAGAGGAAGATGACAGTTAGCTGGAGTCACAGTCATTACTGGTTCGCGGAGTGATGACGTAACTGGAACACTAACTTGCTTTGTAAAGAAACACAGTGTGAGGTTGGGACCAGATCTCGCTCCCCGTCACGCAGTTTTTGATCCTGGCTGTTACATTGAGCACGGCTGCCGGGTTGAAGATGCCCTGACAGGAGTAGATTGTATTTTTGCTGAAGAAGAAAAAAGAAAAAGAGGAGGGGAATACAATACTAAAGGATTAGCTCTTAAGGCTGGAGTATAGCATAGGTAGCTACATATACAGAACCTGAAGCGGGAGTACAACCTTTGGTCATTGTTTACCTGCTGAAGAAGAGAGAGACGTTAGACTCAGAGTGGCTGTCGGACTCCTGGCTCCACTCGCATGTCACGGATCTTTGGGTTATCTGGTAGAAGCAGGACATGTTCAGGGTCTCTGCAAGAAAACAAACAACAGAGGCTTATGGTAGTGAAATGAACATTCGACTCACAGGCAGCAGCTCTGGCGGACATTCCTGCAGTCAGCAAGCCGATGGCGCTACCTCCAAACATGTGACATCTGTGGCATTGTGTTGTGTGATAAAACATGTCACAATGTGAATAAAGTTCTCAATAACGGGGATTTCTTTAAAAAACACATTTGTGCACAAGATTTGTGAGAATTTTCTTGTTTGTGTGAGCACAGAAAAAGTCTTATTTTAAACGTGTGAAAAATGGGAGTGTTGATTTTGTATTTTTCTTCAGTGCACATGTTTTTTTTTTTTTAGCTTGACAAGGTAGTGAGCCTGCTTATGAGCTAAGTAATACTGCTAACGAGTCAGCTAGCTGCCGGTGTTGCAGTGCTTATTATCACACCGACTCATGATTTGCGAAAAAATTTCAGTCTGTTGTTCTCCTGTCGTTGAGTTTTTAGAAACATTCAGAGTTAAATATTTGGATTTTGAAATGTGACGCTTCAAGAACACAGTTCAAAGATCAGGTTCAAACTCACTCTGTCAAAATGAGTCAAAAAGTGACAGAAATTAGGCCTAATTTCTCTACATAATATCCTTACGCAAACTCACCCACGCAACAACTGATATGGATATTATTAAATTAATAGTATTAAACCAATTCCTACCCAGCACAAGATCACCTCTCAAACAAAGATATATAAACAAACTGCAATACAGCACCGGCTGCCTTATTTTAATCGGTGAAAACAGCTAAGTCCCTGCAGGAGCTGGACTTCGGCAATGTTTTTGCTAAGGGTAAATAGCATTATAGCTTGTTAAGAATCCATCCTTTTATACTGCTGCCAAGATAAAGGGAATCCACAAGTCTCCTCCTCTCCGGGTCTTTTGCTCTGATTCTGTAGAAACACAGCCGGGCCTCGTCTTCGGTGAATTGAACAACCACTATCTGCCATTTTGGCTAACAGCGTGGTAAAGCTAGACTGACGCTGTCGGGCAGCTGTGTTTTGGCCTCCAGGTAGAGATTACTTGTACTTAGTTACATTCCTCCACTGCTGACTGCTGTGTGTGTGTGTGTGTGTGTGTGTGTGTGTGTGTGTGTGTTCACTCTGTATGAATGAAGGCGGTCGAGGGCCACAGTCTGTGAGGTCGGTGACACACACCCGCTTGTCCTCACACAGCGACAGTTGCTTCACCGTCACCTCTGACACACAAACACACAGATAACGACACTGACGTTCAGGAAGTGACACCAAAAGCAAAACCCGATCATCTTGACGTCACTCGGCTGAATCTAATCAGTATCTGCACGCTGTATTCGTGTTGGATCGCTAAACAGATACCAGTCACAGTTGTTATCACTGCCATTATAAAGCTTCACACGGGGCAAACTGCACCTAACCACAGGTGGTGACAGGCAAAGTGGGACGGTCGCAGTTTCACACGCATGTTTAACGTCATAAATTAAAACAAAACTACTTGGTTAGGTTACGGAAAAGATCCTGGTTTGGGTTATACTAACTAGGTTTATTATGTAACTTAGGTTATGTACGTTTGTTAAGTACCGGTCTCCTTGGTAAAGGTCCTGCGTTTGTTTCCATCCACCCACCATGACCTCTTCTCCATGCGGATTTTGTACTACCTTTTATACTACGTCACTTTACTTCCTCCTTCGCTCAGGTCATAATTTCTACGGCCACTCAAGGTCACCAATTCTGAACCTCCCTGCGGTACAGATGACAGTCTACTGAGCCAAATCACTTCACATCTACAACTGACAACTATTTCATCGGCTGATAGCGGTTATTTCTAGTTGTTCTTAACCTCCTTGTCAAGAATAAAACTTTTTAGAACGTAATTTATTCATTATTTTTCTATCATCTTGTAAAATACTGGATAGTTTTACCCGTTAAAGCTTTTAATATTTACTTCATATTTTACTAGACTGGAAAATCACTTGGTTGACCCCATTAGACCTGTGAGGGGTCACACGTGCACATTGTTGTGTTTTTAGGGGACTCGAGTCATAGAGGTTGGGAACCAACAGATTATTGTAGGTTATAGGAGTGCGCGACTTCAGTTACCCCCTCCTGAGAGAGTTTATAACTTTTACATGGTACGTGAACGTTTGAACGGATAAGTAAAATCATCAAAACTCTGCTGCTGTATCGCAATTTGCTACGAATTCAATGCTATGAAACCTGAAGGGGAAAACTAAAACTACAGGTAAGAGCTTGCCAGTTGTGGTATATTTTATATTATATTTACTCTGTACCTCAGCACAATTTTAAGGTAGTTGGACTTGACTTGGATATTTGGGCCATTTTATACTTCTACTCCTATACATTTCTGAGCAAAATTAATTTTACACTTGAAATTACTTTGATTTTAAACAAATATATGTTCAACCTATTAAATGTGATGTATTGTTATAGATAAAAGGCCCCTGAAGTCATCCCAAAAATATGTGTTTTATCTTTTTGGACAGGATAATAATCTTAATCCTTTTGTCTTTTGTGCATGAGATTTAAAAAAAAAAAAAAAAAAAAAGGGTCAATAATGAAACATATGCATAGTGAGGACTTTTACTTTTGCTACTTTAGATTAAGATTCGATTTTATTTCAAACATGTAAAAACATTTCAAAAAAGAATAATAAGTAAGAAGCAAACATACTATACATCAAACAACATAAGTATGTATTTCATGTCCGAAAAAGGAATCGGAAGAAGTGAACACTTATCAAGTCCTGCCCTTTATATATATTATTATATAATAAAAACTTTATTAATAATCTTAATGTTAAACATAAACATTCTAGCTATCCGCCTCGGTGCTCACCACACACACCTCGACCAAAACAAATCTTTGTAAATAAAAAAACTTTTGGATACTGTTAGGCAATGATTTGTTCATGGTTTGAACCATCCGACCAAATCTTTACATGTTAGTGTTTTTAATATGATAAATCATGGTTCTCTATCAGGGGTTTTATTTACAATTCTTATGACGCTTTTTTAGAGGATGAATATTGGATTTGTGTTTGACTTATATGCATGTCCCCACACTTCCACACAATTACTTATATATGGCAGTATATTCGTCATAATGTGTATAACAAAGTTTAGTCATTTATTGTAATGATATTGCAATTGACTTTGATATTTTAGACTTTTTGAGGGTTTTTTTCAGCATCATTTATTATCTATTATTACTCCAAGACATGTAATTTCAGATATTCTTTCAATTTCTACTTCATTTATCATAAGATTCTGGTTTGAGTTAGATCAATGATTCCCAAAGATTATGAAGTTTGTTTTATCCAAATTCAGGCTTTATTAGATTCAAACCAACTCTTCAGCATTTTCAATTCTCCAAACTCTTACCACAACAAAATATACTTGAATCATCTGCAAATAATATGGTTTGTAGTATTGTAGACACCTCAC
>CALSBV010012215.1:5335272-5348346 GCA_943590825.1 Bovichtus diacanthus | reverse complement strand
TATGTGATCCAGACTTTCTGGCTCTCTGACCTCCAGCGATGGCAGATTTGCTTTGAACTTTGAATGTGATTTGAATTTGTGCTCTAAGCTTAGAGGTGTGAAGATACGCCCGTATGTTCCCTCTTCCGGTCCCACAGAGGAGGCTCCTCACTGTCCACGTAGCAATGTCCATCTGAACTGCTAAAAATGACAACAAATAACCAAAAGATAAGCTCATTGGTAACACTTGGAATTGGAAAAGTGTCATCACATGGAACTGAAATCAGAATGTGTACACACACACAAAAAAAAGGTGTTTAATGTTTAACTGCGCACTTGATAACTGCTCCGCTGTACTTGCTGTGCGTATGACAAAGACTTGAAAGAATCACGAGGGCCCTGCTCACTCCGTCCCCTCCTGGCCCCCGTCCTCCTTCAGTACATCAGACTTCCATCCTGTAGATCCTGATGTTAATAATGCTAATATTTGATTATATATAGTACGTCTAGCAGCCTGTTAGCTCATAGTATCATCAAGTAGCCTGCACATTTAGTGACATTCTGATAATTCATTCCAGAGATACTGCAGGTGATAGGACAGACACTGTCCCCGTTTGTTCCCATAATGTCTACTATTTCTTTTAAAGGTACCCGGAGAAGACGTGGCAGGCGATGAACTTCCGCTGGAGGACAGTGGCCGGGGACAGGATGGAGATGAAAAAAAATGGAGGAGACCATTCCTGATAGTGAGACCAGAACAGGTTGCAGCTGTTTGTGTTTACACCTTTTGGAGAAAGTAATATTTATCTCGATTTCAATGGTGCGGTCTGATCCCAGGGACAGCACGACCCCACATTTCACTTTCTGCTGACTGGCGCCATTCAATCCATCAACGCTCACAGGATTCTAAATATCAGAAGGAAGAAGTGCGGGTTCCTCCTGATGAGGTCTTTGAAGACGTAGAAATATAGGAGAAATCTGAGCAGAATAATCTTCCCTGTGCTGTGGCCTATAAACTCAATAGTACAGGAGCAGCCATTTAAATTGTGCTCTTTTTCCGAATTAAGCACGCTCATACGTTTGACATGTAGTTAACGGAACATGTTAAACTAGGATTTCGGAGGCACCGTTTTAAGTTACAAATGATCTTCAATCAAAAGAAAAAAAAAACAAAACAAAATGCCACCTTTAAGACTTGAATTACTTGATAATATCAAATTGAATGTACAGTTAGCCAGGGGGAAGAGACCGCACCAAATGTTAAAGAAAAAAACCCAACCTACATTCATGAAAATGTATCCTTAAAAATGAGTTATCGTGGATCTGTATTCACATTTATTGCTTAATGAATATTAAGTATTTTTTAAGTTGTACACAATGATCACACATTGTGTTGTTGCTAATGTCATCTCCATTTCAATTGGATGCATTATCTGTCCTACAATGTCTCTGTATGACACCTCAGTGTCCCCTCAGCGTCCCCTCATACGGGAGACGCTCAGAGCTGATCAAGGAAAGTAGTGCTGCCGAGTCTCTGGCCACAACAGCTTGATTGGAGTCAGGCGTCTGAAAGGACGACTGTGTTTGATATTCTTTCATGCTTTCAATGTCGAAAGTCCTCTTTACAGAGACCTTATTGTGTATGACGGTAGATGCAGAACAAAAAAACCCGCTGTACTATGGTTCAACCAGACTGACGCTGTAGAGGTCAGAAAGAGACAAAGAGGAAATGTCCGTCATTGGTAAAAGAAACTGGAAGCTTAGCATCAAACTGTGTGCGGATTTAAAACAGGAACAGGTTCCGGTTTGTGTCAAGTGCACAACAATGACTCTCTCAAGCTGGAATTAGCGGACGATGTGTTGTTTTATCACAAAAGAATTAAAAAAAACAAAACTGACAAATTCATTTGTAACTCAGTTGCACAAGAATGATCACGAACACACACACACACACGAAATGACCAAAAAGCAACTGTTCCTCATTTGTTTATTTTTTCACTTTCCTTCCTCAAAAAGCAAAAAAATTCAGCTCTTCTCCGCTCATTTTTTTTCTCCTTTTTTTTTTTCTTATAGAAAATGGAAACAAAAAATTGCCTTGTACAAACATTTAAAAATGACTAACGGCAAAAAAAAACAAAAAAAAAAAAACGAAAGAAAGAAAAGCTGTACAGATTTGTAGAGATGAATTCTTCCTCTCGTCTGCGTGTCTGCCTCAGTCAGATACAGCAGTAAACAAGCTTCCTCAGCTCACACTCTCCATTTATATACACACTGAATTGGCAGAGGAGTGCACGACTTTGCTGCGGTCGACAAAAAGGCTGAACACAAGTACTTTTTTCTTGAAGCGAAGTTCATTGAGGTGTAGTTGGGTTTCGTGACCGCTGAGCTTTTGAAACCTGTTACAATGTCAAGTTAATGGATGTCAGACTAAAAAAAAAAAAAAAAAAACATCTTCCCACCCTCTGTCCTGGAAAAAAAACTGATTTTGTTGAAGTGGTTTTTGCCCGGCAACAGAGAGAAACAAACAGGGCTGCAGCAAAGAGAAACTGGTTATTTACAAAAGTGAAACAGACCAAAATAATATATATATATATATAACATTTCTCCACTGGCCCTCTCTGATCGTTCATGATTTCAAGAACAAGTTTAACTGATAAACCATTTCTTGGGGGATTTAATGAGTAACAAAAGTTGCACCGGATGTTGTAAAAATAACACAGAGAGAAAGTTTATTACCTCAGAGACCTGTTTGATACACATCATATATCTTGAAGATTTGCGAAGCCAAGTAATAGATACTTGGGTTTTTATTTTGCTTTCGGGAGGCTGACATTTTCCTCGAGCAGCTACTGATATTTACAATAAATCTGTCCGGGTGTGACTGTGTCACATGTTTACAGTAAAAAAAGTTCAAGTCTCTGCAGATTACAGGGTTCCTTGTTAAGGTTTTGTTGAACCTGTGTCTCTTTAGAAGAAAATTATTCGGTTTTCCTGCCAGACACATTCTTGTTCAACATCTGCAGACAGGCAGGAGAATATGGTAGACAGTTAATATGATATATTCTGGGACATCATGATGAAATGGGACTTTTTAAGCGCACTCATTATGTTAAATCCTTCTTTGACACAATTCAAAATGTATCATCTTGATTTTAGGGTGCTGATGAAGTTCAGGTAAAAAAAATTATCACATTGTGTGTAACATTTGATGACATGACGTCAAAAGAAATGGCGTTTAGCATCGACGGCGTGTACTGAGGTCTACCTTAGTTGAAGATCAAAATATGATGGCTCCTCGATGCCGCGCATCTAAAAAGGGATTAATCCGTCGCCATTTTCTTTACTTTATTTAGTCTGACATTGTGTTAATGACTTCTTTTTTTGTCTGAATTCAGTCACGTTTGGCAGTTGTGCTTTCTCTTTGTGCACATATTTTCCACCATCTTAAATGCTGTAAGTGCTCTTTGACTGACATGTGAATGCTTTTGTGGGTTTAGAATCAGCTGCAAAAAAAGACATCACTGAAATATCTGAGATCCCTTCCGACTCCGTTTCCCAGAGGTCTATCCTGTATTTCGGAATATAAATTTAATTTCCAGTGGGGTCATGAATTTGATTATCTTTTTCGCTATGACCTCACAGTGACTTCACATTTTGGCATTAGCATTGTCACTTGTAAAGACAGCCAAAATGCTCAGAAAACTTCACCCATTTGCAGATTCAGCCTTTAAAAACCCAGTTGAACCTTTTTTGTCTGGATGCCCCTCATTTCCTTCACGTTGCAGATTGAGGCGTGTGGTTATTTCTACACTTAAAAAGGCATCACTTTGGTACAAGCATATTGCTCCTTTACATCCATTCTTATTTATATTCTTTTTTTTTTTGAACGTCTCACCTCGGCCCCCTCTCTCTGAGGAGGGAAACAGACTTGAGAAGGATTCACACAGCTGCTGATGCTGCACATGGCAGGAATCCAACCAGCCACTTTTTCTATCTCCGCCTCTCTTAAGTTAATCTTTTTAAGTCCATGATTAGGAGTGCAGTAGAGAGGTGCATAGGTTTAAAAAAAAAAAAAAAAAAAAAAAAAAAAAAAAAAAAAAAAAAAAAAACGACCAAAGACCAAAGTTCAAACTGAGATTGTGATTAGAAAAAAAAACAAAAAAAACAAAGCACCCACCACTTCTCCCAAGTGAGCAACAGCACTGAAAAGTCCCAGCGCTTGAAAAGCTGTGGACCGGCTGCTCGTAAAGTTACAAAACACCCAGGGTGTGTTTTTCAGCTCTTAGCCCAAACAGCGTTTCAAGCTTAACAGAGTTGAGGAAAAGCAGTCAGAGTTTACCCGAGTTGAGCTAAGCTGAGCCGGGCAAACCAAACTGCTTTCATGAAGAGTCCAGGTGTGTGTGTGTGTCAGTGTGTGTGTGTGTGTGTGTGCAGCAGTGTGTGTGTGTTATTTGTTGCGCAGCAGCTCCAGCTGGTCCTGGTACTCAGTGAACAGTCTCTGGAATCGCAGGTTTTCAACGATTACGGGTAAAACTTCACGCAGCAACTCGCGCTTACGTAGACCCTGAAACCCAGAGAAAACAAAGAGTAAGCAGCATGCAGAGCCAGAGAGGGCTAACTCGGTAGCTAGTAGCTTTGTTTGCACAGGTCAAAACTTATACAGCAGCATATTAATAAAACAACTATTTTTTCACAATCGATTAATCAAATAAGAAAAATAACAATGGCAAATAATTGCATCTTACAGCCTCTGCAAAGTCTTTTTTTTTTTAAAAAACATTTTCTGATGTTCTATAGACAAAATGATTAACCCATTAATAAATAAAAAAACAGATAAAGACTGATTGTTGAGGCATCTCTGCTGTTCTTCAGGACAGCACGAGCATTTTGCTGAATACTGTACGCAAGAGAAAATTAGAGTGTGTGTGAGTGTAAAAACTGTTTTGGCCGCACCGATGCGATTTGAAAGTTTGAGGTGCATCAGACTTATTATCATCAGATTATTATATTTCAATGCGTTAAATACACATTTAATCAACATTAGGGTCAATACGTATCGTATAAGTATCAGTTTGGACTTGGAATCGGCAGTAGACCATTTCTTTGTTTTAAAGGAATTGGATCGGGTCCAAAAGAATAGGTTGGGGCGTCCCTCTGTGTGTAGAGTACAGCCTCAGCCTTGGTCAACCGGTAGCTGTAATGGCTGGATAACAATTTTAATAAGAGATCCCAGACAGAGCCATGGGAGACTAAACAGCTTTTCAAAGCAAGAGCAAAAAAGGACATTCAATTTGTACGTGTTGAAGGCAAACTTTCTGAAAAAGTGTTGCAGTCGTACCAGAGTGGTGGGCTCCCACGCTGTGGCCGCTGATTTGTGGACGGGACCCAGCAGCTCCTTGCAGAGTTCTCTGAGACGATACTCTGAGCCTGGAGGGAACACACACAAAAGCATTCTCAACAATCCCTCTGTACAGTCAGTGCTCTCTTCAAAGTGGGCTTTTTTTTCTGCCGTCAGTCTACAGAAATCCTTGTAAAAAAGTGACAGTTTGCTACCTTCGTTGACGAGGAAACGGGCGTAGATTAGCAGCCAGTAGCGATACTCCTGCGCTGACTGCAGAGTCAGAGCAGATGCTAGCTGATTCTCCAGGAAGGCCAACGTCATGCTCTGCTGCAGGTGGTGAGGGGTGGAGGAGAGGCGGGACGCCAGCCGACCAGCACTGCAGGGACCAGAGAGAGGTTTTCATTTACTTCTTTATTACTTTTCATCTGGAGTGAGAAGGGGAGATTAAATATAGCCGTCATACTTGAGGTTGCGGCCCTGCATGACGGCCAGCGGCCCCGAGGACACCGGTGCGTCGTGGGTCGGCAGGCAGCTCCTGAAGTCAGCACACTGGACCAGAGAGTCTCCTTTATCTGCTATTAGAGTCCTGAGAGAGACAGAGTATAATAATCATTAACAATTCAGTCGGTGTCCTCAATCTCGCTTGTCCCCCAGGAACCGCGGCGGTCTCGAAGCTAATTTGACATAGTGACCAAACTGCGGAATTACAACTCCCGGGTCCGTCATGCTCTACTGAGCAACTTTCATAGGAATCAACGGGTCACGCATCCAACGCTGCATCCAGTTCTCTTTATGCATCTATGCGTCGCCGTCCCCCCGGCAACTGCAGAAGTACCTCCTGCGGTACAAGTTCCCCTGGTTGGGAATCACCGCTTTAAACCATCATCAGTAGCATTAGTAGCAGCGGTTTCAGTCGTACGGTGTTTCTCAGTGTCTCACCATGTCTCCAGCGAGGAGCTGAAGCAGTAGGACTTCCCGTTGGACAGTCCAATGACTGGAACTCCCTGCTGGGTGAGCAGCGACTGAGACACCGTGGTGTCGGCACCTACACGCAAAAACAGAAGGTTTTTTTTAGGGGAAAACAGCATGACTGCATTTTTCCATACTCACTGATATAAATGCTACACAATGTCTTTTATAGATCATCTTCATGAAGAAGACTCCAGTAAATCATGTTTTAAATGTCATTTAAAAAAAGGAATGGTTCGACATTTTGGGATTTACACTTATTGGCTTTCTTTCCATGAGTTAGATGGATATACTATACTACTCATGTCTATATCGATCTCATGTCTGTGTCTGGTAACTACGGCGCTCAAGTCAGGACGTGGTTAGCCTAGCTTAGCATAGAGACTGGAGGCAGGGGGAAACAGTTAGCCTGGTTCTATCTAAGGTTTGCAAATACCATTTATTAACAGGGTTAATAACATTTATTTAACCCATACTTGACACGACAAACACGACAATTCAGAAATTTAGGGCGAGTTAGGTGCTGGAACTATTTTTTAAATAGATTTCAAATTTTTATTAACTGACTCCAGCTCTATACTTCATACAGACATGAGATTGATATCTTCTCATCTTCCTCTAGGAAAGAAAGCGCTCTTGTTCATTTCCCAAAATGTTGAACTCTTCCCGTGTCATCACATGCTGCAGCGTCTTACCAGATAAAATGGTCAGCAGAGACTCGTTCTTCACCAGAGCCTTTTGTTTCTGAACATCCCTGCACACACACAGAAAACAAATGAATTATTATTTATTTATTTTTTTTTACAAACGCGTCAACTGCTCTTGTAGAGTTCTACATGAAAAGCCTCGACTGAAAATGTCTTTCTATCAACCGGTACAGAGGGAAAGAATCTGTAAAAGCCACTGTATCAACATAAATCTATATATTTTTTAATATGTAAACATCTCCATTATGCATTTTGTGCCATTATTCTTGAATGTTTTGAATCAGTCTACATGGGTGGGATAATATCAGATGGGCTAGAAAACAGTCCCAATGAATACAATATCATGTCTAGAAAAATTAACCACGTGACTGCACTGACCAGACGGACAGCGTCGCTCCAGCAGTCAGAACCATGACGAAGTGGGCGGAGCAGTGCAGAGCGGACACAGGCGTGGCCAGCTGGATGGCAGGAAGGAGCCGCCGCCCACAGGAAGAGAACACCGACAACATCCTGTCCTGACAGGCAACCGCGAGGACGTCACTGAGGAAGAGGAAGACGAGGAGAAAAGTGATTTAGAGCCGTTGGTTCATTTATTTATACATCATATTGAAGCACAAAGACAAGTGTGTGTCCGACGCGCTGAGCCTCGTACCTGCTCCCTGCAGCAGTGACCACTGAGCTGGGCAGCAGTGTGTTCCAGTCTCGTCCGTCTCTGGAGCATCGCAGCTGGCTGAGCTTCGAACCGGCAACCACCGACACCTCGTTCTCCACCTCAAGGAACATCGACGGCTCCATGCTTACCTACACACACACACATTTTCCATTTTGTATATTTATTCTAACTGACAGATAAGGTAAATAATAAAGTTCCCACCCAGCATGTTTGGAACATTTTATTTGAGCAACGGGTGGGGGGGAAATAAATAAATAGATTAATTTAAGAATTTAGATTTTTATCTTCCAAGATTCTGAATCGATTCACAACTTCTAAAAAAAACATTTTTAAATACGTTTTTCTCTACAAAGGAGCCTAAATATTGCTACTGATGGACCGCAATACAACTCACCAAGTCTAAGTTGTGTCAAGCATTATTATTAAAAAATTAAAATAAAAAAAGAAGTTTTACAGTGTTACTTTGTGTCCAGTTTTTTTTTTTTTTTTTTAAGTTTCTGAGAAATAAAAAAAGACAGCTAGCCTAAGCAGCATTTTTATTTTTTGTATAACTTCTACTTGTTATTCTTGCAGTCACTGAAAATTGAAAATAATTAAAATCCTTTTTGGTAAACAGTGTTTATTTATGCAAGTTTAGCGTGAATAAAAGTTATGCTTTGTCTTAGGTTTGCCTTTGTGTGTTCATCAGTTGATGTAACCTTTTCAAAGATAAAAACCCGATAACCGTAGTCACACTTTACTCTGCGTTCATGCCATCATTTGCCACACCGCCTTTGTTAGCGCAGTGGACTGGAGCAGATCCTGAAATTAGCAACCCTATGTAAATTAATCCAGAAAAATCGACTTTGAATCGAATCGTTGCCCCAAGAAACGAAATCGAAGCACGAGATACTGATTCACACCCCTAAGTCTGAGCACGGAGAACTGCTTCTGTTCTCTTTCAAGAGGACGTGCAGTTGTTTGTTACACGTTAAACTGCTACGGAAACAAACTAAAGAAACATCAGGAATTATGGGTAGAAAGAGATGGACACAAAGCTAAAACCACAAAGGATTTAGAGAGGAGCACGTACACACGCACGCACGCACGCACGCACGCACGCACGCACGCACGCACGCACGCACGCACGCACGCACGCACGACCACACACACACACACACACACACACACACACACACACACACACACACAGTAACAGCGTGTTACCTGCAGACTGAAGGCCTTCTTTATACTTGGTGTTGGTAGTTTGAGAGCAGCTACAGGAGCTGGAGGAGCTGCCACCCTGCTGGGCTCCCGCTCTGCTGGAGGAGTTATCTGACAGGAAGAGGAAACACTCATTTATCTCTCCCCATCTCTCTATTCCAAGGACATCTGCACAAAAGGAGCTTTCACTAGACCTTTTCAATACTACTTGCTATATAAAACCATTACAGCCAATAAGAGGCTTTGACTTACTTTCCGTAACTACAGCGTTAATAAATGTCTCCATGACTTAAATATGTTTTTCTATTTAGGTTTATTAATGTTTTTTTATTAAGAAATACAAAAGGCTCATTGACCCTCCCTCTCTCTACCTGAGTGAAGGGTTGGGCGATGGGTGCAGCCATCTTGTCTTTCCTGGGCCGTCCCTTCTTCCTCTTCTCCACCACCTCTCCTCCATCCAGCAGCAGCTCGGGTTTCCTCTTGCTGAACGACAGGTTTTTGTTAATATTGGCCATTTTGTCCTCGCTGTCGCTGCTGGTGTCGTCTTTGGTTTTCATGTCTTTCAGGGCAGAGAGGCCGTCTTTTGGCCTGCTGGACGATTAGAAAAGTCAAGATTTTGTTTTAATGACAGTCAGTCCTTCCTTTTGAACTTTCACATTTGTACCATTTATTCTGAGTCAGTCACCTGTCTAGGGGTGTGAGTCCGGAGATGGAGGAGATGACGGCTGTGACCCCCGGTGTGGCCTTTGACCTCTCTGTGAACCTGGAGTCCAAAGCTTTCATTGGCTCAATCTTGGAGGCAGAAGTGAGCAGCAGACTGGACTTCACCCTGGAACGTAAGAAAACCAGAACATAAGACGGGTGGGGATGCCCCCCAAAACTCAAGTCTAACCCGGAACAGGTTCTAAATTAGTAAAAAAATAATAATATTTATTTTTAAAAAAAAAGGAATATTGATGAGGTCCAGAATTATTGTTGTTTTTTTTATTTTTTATTTTTTTTATAAAGAATAATTTTAAATCAGTATTTGAGAAATTGTGTAGAGATGTCCATAGCGAAAAATGTGGTTATTGAGCAACTAATGGCAACGTCGCAAACTCTCTCTCTCTTTGCCCGAGGGGGCAAATATTATTTATATTTTATTTACATTTTAGATGCGTTTCCAGTGACGTATTATTGAGTTTATACGATGACTTTGCTGTTGTAAACATTACTGTTGCTGCCCTAGAAACAACATTTACTTACGTTTAAAATATAAATACATTTTTATGCTTTTTTAAGAAAGCAATTATTTAGTAATGAAAAAGAGCCGATAAGAGTATGGATAAAGAACCTAACCGATAAGGAGCATCATTAAGAGTAATAATACTAATAAAGTCCAAACGATACTCATCCCTAACGACGGCCGGTGATGGAGAGTGAGGAGTGAAGTGTTAGGAAGTTAACAGGCGCAGAAAGATCATCACATAAAAAAAAAATAAATAAAAAAAAACTGCTTGTACCCATCCTTGTTGTCCTCCAGGCCCTTGACCGTGCTGTTGGGTGGAGGCGAGGTGAGCATGGGGTCGTGGCTGGGCCTAAGCCCCAGAGAAGAGGCCTGTCCCGGGCTGGAGTCGGAGCTGAGCTGGGAGGTGAGCTGGTTGGACATGGAGGAGCCTGAGGGCAGGATGGGAGCGCTGTTGAACAGAGCCGGCGAGAAATCCCTGCAGAGAAAGAGGAACTATTTGATGCGCTTTCTCCACTTGCATGAGTTTCCTTAATTCGCAGTGCTTTAAGCGCTTAGTATGGAACCCCCGAAGAGACTTTATCAAAAATGATAATGTATAATTAAAAAAAGGAAATTGTATTACCGCAATAGCATTATAACTTTGCACCCATATGCATGTCATTTGAATAAATAATTAAATGAAAATGCAATATTGCAATTTGCATTTTCACATACCTGTATGGGCGAGCTATGATCATCTGAAATTGAATTGTTTGAAAATTGCATTTTCAATTCTTTTCATATTGTGCTCGCATTAATGGAAAAATCAGGGTTAAATTGTTTATATTACATATTTTCAAAATGTTAATATTGAATATTGTCAATAGCCCAGCAGGGTACAACTTTGAAAAGTAAATGTTAAAACAGCTTTTCCATTTTCATTTGAATATGGTCATAGTACGACGATGTGAACATGAAAAAGCCAATTGGATTTCAACTTTTACATTTGAACTCAAATAACACATACATAGTATATGGAAAATGATGATGCTATTGTGGAATTGCATTTGCCTTCTCAAGTTTCCGTTATATTTTTTGAAAAGTCCCGTTTGGGCTTCCATATTTCAGGGCCACCGTAGTGTTTCATGTTTTCCTACCCGGTGTCCAGCTGAGCGATGCAGAGCGGTGTGATTCGTCTCCTGCCGTCTGCAGTTCTCGTCTCCACCTGCTTCTTCAGAAGGTTCTGCAAGACGACAAAATAAGACATCCAAGAAATGTAAGCTTAAGTTCACCGATTTTTGAATATGTGCCATTTCCAACTTAGTCTGTATCATTTTATCTCCTATATTTCACTTGTATTTCTAATATGGTTTAAACTTCTGCATCTATTCTCTGTATTGTCTGAGTATCATCAGTTGTCAACAGTTCCTACATTGTGTTTTCCCTAAGAACTGGATCTTAGAATACTACAAATTTCAACAATGCGGAATCTGAAACTCCGTTTTTGTATATAAAAAAAAAATCACACACACAAATGCATGAAACCTCAGTGTCAACACTCTGTGCTGCTTGTTGGATGTTACATGTCAGGGTCCCACCTTCCTGATGTCCTCCAGAGACTCTCCGTTCATCACACTGTTGAGTTTGGGGGCTGAGGACTCTGGTCCGGCGCTGCCCGGTCCCGTGTTGGCCTGGGCCGAGTTCTGTCGCTCCTGCTGGTATTTGAGCATCTCAGGGTTCTCGATGATGGTGGTGGAGAGCTGAGCCTCTGTGCTGGTTATAGCCAGACTCTTACCGTAGATGTTCTGATGGATGCTGTTCTGTATGTCAAAGAAAGAGAGCGAGAGAGAGGAAGTTTGATTTGGGCTGGACAGAATGATGGAAGGAAGGACGGCATCCAAACCACAACAGGATAAAGAAGAAAGAAAAGGGAAGGGGAATAAAAGCTGGAGTAACAAGGTGGTGTTTGTAAACAGGTTCTTCAACCTACAGCTCCTTTTCTTTGGTTTGAAGAAAAGCAAAAAATATTGATGTTTGTTTTTTTTGGGTGACCAATGATAAACCAACCAGTGCTTTTAAAAATAAAATTTGTCTTTTTTTAAAAAATTTTTTTATGAATTACATGACTTTTTTTTAACAACTTGTTGCTAGAACTTGAAACTTCTCCCTCTGCTGTTTATACCAAGTAAGAACTGAATTCAAGACAAGTCTCAATCCAGACTTCATCTGTGTTTTCTACGCTTCTAAACACTTGATAACAGGCGTTAAGATTTGTCATCTCAAATGACTAAGTTTGTGTTTGCAGACGGATGCGATTCCATGATGCGTATCTGACCTTCTCCTCCTCGTTCAGCGGGTCTCCCAGTTCATCCAGTGAGAAGTCCAGGTAGGCCACAGTGCCATCCATCGAACACACCAACATCCCCAGACCTGTCAGCGTCCTGACACACAAACACATCAAACTCAGACAAGGAGGGTTTACCAGTTATGTCTTATAAGTATGGAAAATAACGGCATACAGTGCGGCAGAGTCTTCTCCCAGTGGCCAACTGTGGCAATGCTCCAGGGGATTTTTAATAGGATTGATTGTTAAAGGACACATTTATAAGACCTGCTGACAGGATACCTGGAGCTACAAACAAGGTCAGTTTTAAAACCCTGAAAATGTAATATTTGTAAAACTTTCTCAGCACCTGGAGGAGCCATTTTTGTCATGATCTCTCAAAGCTCAGGGAGGGAGATGTTTGCACATGTGCGATAGGCCACGCAGAGGCTGCTTAAAACTCACCAGGAAATGTCCATAATCGATTTATCAAACAGATCATGGATGACCACCAGGGGGCGCTTCAGAGAAGTCAGCTGTAGAGGAGAGAGACAGGAAACGTTAGCTCCTAACCCTGTTTCAGTTGCTAGTTAGATTCTATTATTTCAATATAATTCTAAGGCTGTAATTCCCCTCCGAGAACCATCACCTTACCGTGGTGGAGGGGTTTGG
>CALSBV010012215.1:5306830-5330272 GCA_943590825.1 Bovichtus diacanthus | reverse complement strand
TGTAGTAGTGCAAAGTGTTCCTATTATTAAATCTGACTCGTTGCACATTTATATGGACACACAATCACACGAGGACAAACGCACTCTGCTGCTGGACACCGAGCGGCAGTAGTTGTCGGTGGAGAATAAAAATACGGAAAGAAGATTCAAACCAATACACTACTGTCAGAATCCAACTTCTCCAACCTTTATGCTGCTGGAGCGAAATTACGGTTACTTTTCATAGTGAAAGATTCAAATCTATAGCCTTAATGTAATGCACACGGAATCATGAAAAACAATGACGGCTTCTTATTCCACAGGCAGGTTCCTTGATAGGTTTTTAAAGACTAAATTATAATATTTTTTTCCTTAAAAAGGGGCTTCTCTTAAATTTTGTGTAATGTCCTTTATTTACTTGGAGTACTCATAGCGTCAAAGCTGTTGTTATGTGGTGTGTGCGTGTGGCCGCGTGTGTGTGTTTCAATGAAACTTTTATGGAGAATGAAGCTCTGCCTTACATGCCATTCTTAAGATGTGTGAAAGTGGTGAAAAACCTCCTTCAGGTCAAACAATTGGGTTAATGGCACCAAGACTTTCTAAATTTCTGAAAACTCTCACAGCTGGTGTTACGCACATCAGTGTGCAGCGACCTGTGTGTCACCTGTAAGAACAAATATATTCTGTAGCCCGTTTATTGATCTCTTGTACCAGGGTCTCGCGTCGTCGAGTTAGTGTAGATCGAAAAGGGTTTTGTACAGTGTGGCTTTAGGAGGCGGTGGGTGACGCGCAATCCAACCTTGAAAGAGCCTACAGTACGTGCTCCTTGGCTGTTTTTGTTTTCACTGTAAAAGCTGTAGCAGCGTTTGTTGTATTTGTGACACTACAAGTGTTGTTCATAGTGAAGTCGTATACGTTTTTGAAGAAATTCTATTTTAATAGCAGAAGTTCATGGAGAACTGTTCGCAGGGGTGAATTAACCTTTAAATATATAAACTAAGCACAGTTATTTGAATCAACATGAAAATGAACAGAGATAAGGCTGGTTACCTAGGTGATTGTCCATCTGGCAAAGCATTTTGGGAATATTGTCATTCTTCTCATCCTCCTCTCTGAGGACTGGCGCCATGTTCCAGATCATCACCTTGCCAGAATCCTCTCCTGAAAACAAATCCAATATTAAAACCCAGACATCTCTGACTTTAGGTTTCATCACGGCATGATAAACACTTCTTTGTCTTTTATTTTGAAAATCTACACATCCTGTAGTCTGAGGCCATCACCAAGAACTGGAAACTATCAAAGACAAATGTCCATTTCTTACCTTGCCCCCCGGTTGCAAATTTTGTCCCATCAGGGTGGATGTCAACGGAAAATATAGGTTTGCCTGTGAAACACAAAACATACGTCATCATTTAATGATATTTGTCAAATCACAGTTTTAATACATGCTAACAGATACTGTAGACTGATATTGTAGATAGATAAGCAATTATAACCAACACATGAATATCACAGTGACCTCAGTTTGTTTTGTTTTTTTACTGTTGGAAAATTACTTTTTTTTTTGTGACAGTATGTCGACGATCTGAAACCGTCCTTTCTTTCTTGGTTTTGTTAGTGACTCTGGATTAGCTTCTAGATTCTCTAAACTAACCAATTTAATAAATTCCCCAAATTTAACAACATTAAAAAATAATCAAACCAGTTGTTATACGACTTATATTTACCAAATGTATAGTAGTTCTAATAAATAATGACAACTAGTGTTGCAATAACTATTCTTTTCATTATCGATCAATCTGTTGATCATTCGTCGGGTTTATAAAATGTCAGAAGAGAGTGAAAAATGTCCCTCCTAGTTTTCTTAAAGTATAAGGTGATGCATTTGAATATCTTGTTGTGTCAGTTCAAAACTCAAAAGATATTTAGTAAAATTGTATATAATAATAGAAAAAAGCAGGACATCTCCATATTTGATAGGTTAAAAACAACATTAATCAAAATAGTTCTGTCGATCAACTAATCGATTAGTCGACTAATTGTTTCAGCTGCAGCAGCAACATTATTGATCCTGCAGTTAAAGATACTGTATGTGGTGTCAAAATATAAAAAGAACATATTAGAAGAATGTGCAAGAGAACACAAGGAGCAAAAATATTTGATTGTTAGTCTGTAAACGCCACACGCACGCACATCAAATGTCCGTATGTTTCTCGATATGTAGTTTCTGTTTGATTTCAGTGATTAGTGTTTTTATTGCTGAAATGATTAGTGATTAGGTCCTCCATGAAGCAAAAACGTGAAAAAAGCTCTCAGATTAGTTGCTTTTCTCTGTTTTACTATAACTATACACTGAGTATCTTTGAGTTTTGGACTGTTGGTCGGACAAAACAACACATCATCTGAAGACGTCAGCTTGGATTCTGAGAAACAGTGAAGAGCATATATCAACATTTAAAACACTAATTGATTACTTGTAATTTTTTTATTATTAGAAAAACTATCGGCATAGTAAATCATAATTAAACTAAAATGTTTTTTTTTTTTTTTTTTAAAAACGTAGTTGCAGACCTAATATATTGTTTTTACTTTATTTCGGGTTTGACTTTTTCCTTCATCATCCAAATTATATATCTATTTGTCTAAGGACGCTGTCAAAAACAAACTACCGCATCTGAAGATGTTTATATTTTAATGTTGAAATAAGAGCTGCAGTCGACTGACGGAAAAATTATTGTTTATTATTTTTGATAATCGATTAATCTTTCAAGTTATTTGTCCTGCAAAAAATGTCAGGAAATGCTTTTTTCAATCCTTTCAAATATGGAGATGTCCTGCTTTTCTCTGTTATATCTCATATTGAACTGAATATCTGTGAGTTTTGCACTGAAAAACAACACATCTGAAAGACATCCACCTTGTAATATGAGAAACTGGGATGGACATTGTTCCACAATCTATCCTTTATGAAAATAATCGTTAGTTGCAACCCTAGTTGAGTAAACATTGTGCCCACTGGAAGAAGGTAACTTGCTAGTTGGTTATTTTGAGTTTCAAAGAGCATCAGTACTGAAAGTCATTTATCAACAGAAAAAACAGCGAATATCTGCTGTTTGCAGCTTTTACACTGGAAGGATTTGCCTGCTGTCTCCACTGTAACCCCTGTCAGTTACTGGCCGTTAGATAAGATAAACATGTATTTGGACATGTCACTTGTCCATTTGATTTTTCTGGCATGTTGTGATAATCACTAACACGTGTGTAGGAGGTTTTACAGACTAAAATAATACTCTAAAAAAAGAAATAACTTGATTCTAATGACATTAACCGTTAGCTGCACCCTACATTCAGGCCATTTCCCCAACGGTTAACTTTCCAAAAATTGACAGCTTGGAGAGACACTTTTTTTAAACTCCATGTCGAGCTCGTTCACTGTCACTAAAATAAGGACTGTTGGCTAAAAATGTCGTCAAAACCATTACACAAGAAGTCACTTTGAGACTTCAACACGGGTCATTTGGCAGGTAACGATAAGTTAGCTAGCGTCAGGGCATCCGAGCTAGCCGGGGGGGCTAACTAGCTAGCTAGCTAAGGTTAGCAAACATTAATACATTTAGAACAGCGAGGAAAGATACTGATAGTGACAAAAACACCAGATGTCTGTGTTCAGCTGTTGAATTAGGTCTGGTATGTGAGTGTATATAAAGTGACAAACAAGTCAAACAAGTCTCGACCACCATCATCATGCCTCCTTATCAATTCACCCCCCTGCCGACAACAAAAGCCCAACTTGGTCCAACAGATTCCTGCACAAGCTTACCGTTGTGGCTCACCCAGCTCGGCTTCAGCAGCTTCATTTTCAATCAAATTTTTGAAATGTTCCTCCTGTGTAATATTCAACAAAAGTCCATCAGCCGGAGAACTAACGCTAACCGCCCTCCCTTTGTCTCAAACTCTGTCCGACACTTTGTTGTTTTTGTGATTCAACTCCATCTCTGCGGCAGCATCCCCCCGGAGTCTCCGAGCCTGTGCAGCGGCAAGACAGGCGCTCAGTCCGGACGACAGGCGAGGTGACACCAGGCGGTTCAGGAAGAAGTGTTTCCGTTATTTTTGACCGCGGACAGGAAACAGCATGCAGGCCTGTCACAATAGTTCCACAGGTGAGGGAACTTTGTAGAGGTTTTAAATATATACTTGAAGAAAATAGTCGGCGGCATGTTTTCATGAATTGCATGCTTTCATTCATCTAGTTTAGTGTAATTTATCAATCTTGGAAGCAAAAGAATCATCAAAGTTGTCACATCGGTGTAACATTTACGTGATACGTCTTTTATTTTGAAAAGTCATATACCAAGTAGTGCGCAAACTCAGAATTTAAACTGTCAAGAAAAGTGTGAAGAGGCAGAGGGCTTTTAAAACGTGTTTTTATACAATCTATGGTTTTAACTTATCTTGAATAACATTTACCCTATGGAGGACTAAAGCTGCCATTGTAAGAAACATTTTTTTTTTTTATAATAATACACTTTATTTGCAGCACCATTCATACAAGACATGAAGTGCTTTGCAACAAGGGAAAATAGACATAAATGAACATAAAAGCAGAGATAGAATGCCATAATTAGTGGAAAATAAAACACACTTGATAATAATAGTAAAAACAAGATAAAATGAATGAAGGTTTTTTTTATTTTATTTATGTGCATATGCATTTATTTTCAAATTAACCTGCACATTCATTTGATAATTGAGGCTTTTATTCCTACATTTCCTTCTCTATCATTTGATTTATTTATTTATTGAGTAATTCATTTATTATTCATTTATCTATCCTTTATTTAACCAGAAAGGTCAGATGTAGATACAATATCTCTTCTGCCAGGCAGTCCCGCTCAAGATGGGCAGCAAAATAAGAAGTTTAAACAGGAACAGATAACATCACAAAAAAAACAATAATTTTTTTCAAAACATACCAAAACCAGACAACAGACACAAAACATAGGACTACAGGAATCAAAGGCTAAAAAGAATCAGGGCACATAATGGAACTTGTTAAAAGCAACAACATTGTTCTTCAAAAAAAAAAAAAGATTTGAAGTCGGTGATCTTATTTTTGGTACCGTAGCGCTGCAAATTCTTTACCATCAAATGTCTGTACAAATCTCGGAGTCAAGAGCAATTATTTCTCTTGAAAACTAGGAGAAAACTATGGAGCGAGAATGACCTGTCTCTATAAAATATCTTTCTGTACTTGGCCCATATAAATTGATTAAGACTTTCACCATAAATTAGTTTATGCTGATTTATTTGATAATTATTTAACTTTGTTGCGTTTTTGTCTTCTACCGTTTAATCACGAGTATTTGTTACGATAAGCTAATGCCTCTGATGTCTGGGCTTTGGCAAAATAAAAGGAGAAAACATGTTTAAATTAGGTTTTAATAACTTAAAGGCTATTCTGTAACTTTGTGTTTTAAGATAAACAGTTTGAAACTAATCACACATCAGTTACAGCAGGATGCCTCTGTAGGCAGTTTGGCTCTGAATAGTTACAATATTTCAAATGTGATTATTTTGATGACTGTTAAACAGAGAACAGTTTACAGAGAAATGAAACACGTATTACGTTCATTGTTACGATGCAAAAACTATTTTTTTGTCATAATTGACAAATTGAATTGAATTCATAAAAAGAATTCATGAAATAAAAATGTAAGATGTATAAAAATACAGCCCGTCTATTTTTCCCTCATTGTGCTGTCAGTAGTGAAATATCAAAAAATAGTTTGTCATATCAATATATTTTTAATCGACGGGTTCGATGGCATCCTGCAACACAACTGAAGTTAAAGTTAAATATTCAGTTTTACATTATGTATTAATACATTTATTTTATATAAATACATCACCCTGGCAGAAATGTTGCACTTGCTTTAATATTTCTACCCTGTGCATCACATGTCGACTTTTGAGAAGTTGAGGTCGTCATTTAAAATAACAACAAAGCTGAAGATCTTTGAATCATTACTGCAGAGCTCAAGATTCACAAACATAGTTTATTATACAATTCAGTTTCACAAGGAATGAGGAACACGAACATGGAAATTCATAGTGTGGAAACAACATAGAGATTCACTTGATCCCGTTCAGACTGAACTCAAGAGTGAATTTGTTAATTTATAAACAGATAGCACATGTTTAACACCTTTCATTTACAAAAAAAAAAAAAAACAAGAGCAAATTATGACAGAAAAGTTGCAAAAAACACACCCATATTCCTTCTTGTGCGAGAGTTCACCATTGACAGTTTTTCCTTCCGTTGATGATACAGTATTTTCTCTTTTGCATCCCAGAATTTGTTATATTTCCACTTCATGAAACGTACAGTCAAATGAACGATCGGCACAGTCAGTGTAAACAGCAGACTCCCAATAAAGTGTCTGCAAACTTCTTTGTTCAGAGAGTTCAAGGAGCAAGGACCCCGACATCATTCTCACCAAGTAAAGGAAGAAAGTCATTCGGAAGCCTCAATATTGTTAAATAAAAAGATTTTTAAAAAATCGGTATATTCCCTGCAGTCTGCCTTAGCATCATATCAGCTTATATATATATATATATATATATATATATATTGTTTATTAAAGTATTTCTCGTTTTTTTTGACCAAACATATTCTGTGTAAAAACTGTAGTGTCTGTTTAAGACCGATGTCATCCTGCTGAAAAGGGTGATACATGAGGATTAAGGCAAATGGTGTTTAAATCATAACTGGTGAAAACTGGAATATGGATGCGGCAGTGGTGTGAGGAACATCCGTGTCCATTTAGATATGTTTGTTTTCTATTATACTGGACATTAATTCTAGCTCACCACAGCCTCTTTTCTCTTGGAAAAAAGTTTTTGATACTCAAAAAGAAAGATTTGTCTACTTTAACAACCGATTTCACTCTGATACTTCACAGTAAAGCTTCCGAGGGAAGAGTATTAGAGCCAGACATAAAGAAAAAATTATGATGAGGTGGAGTTTTTTTAATTTACTTTGCATTTCAAGAATAAAGTCGTAAATGTCGAAAAATAAAGACAAACTTTTAGTATATGCGCTAACGCTAATAGTTTACTTAAAAAAAAAAAAAAGAGTTTATTCTCAACATTTCGACTTTATTCTTATGCCTGGCACTAATACTGAAAGTTCGACTTTATTCTCAAAATTCTTTGACTTAACTCTCAAAATGGAAAAGAGTAGAGCCTCCTCCTCAGATTTATTTTTTGATATGCCTGGCATTTATAATTTAAGTTCGACTTTATTCTAAAACTTTATTCTGAAAATGGGAGAAAATCCTCCTCATTTTCTCCCCTTAGTCCTGCTCCCAATACTCTTCCATAGAATCCAAACCTGAAAGAACGAAGAAAAAAAAAAACCCCGGTGTTATATATAACTTTTACTACGTACATGATTTTCAGTTTAAGAGCTTTCTGTAAAGCTTTCTGTAACCGTCAAACTGCTCAAGGACATTTTAACTTGCACAGATGACCTGTATGTGTAGAGACCAGTGAGACCTGCAGGGGGAAGCGGAGAGTGTTCTTCCTGGAGGTAGCGGCACACAGAGTTTTATTGAGTGTCCCATCCAATCCAAGTGGTGTTGAGCAAGACATTAAACCTGTGCTGGATCTGCTCACTGGGAGCCACTTAGATGAGTTGACAATTTAAGGATTTGACCTGTGGAAAACTATTCAATGGCCTGATTATCAAATTATTTAATGTAGACTGACAGAAACAGATTCGCACCCAGTTGGCAGTTTAGTCTGACCTCACCGATGTGTACGGACAAAATAATAGAAACACCCCTGAATAAAAAGCAATACAGTTCAAAATGACCATAAACTACACCCTCCAAAGTGATCAGAGACAAATCATCATCTCCATAAAAAGAAAAAAAGTTAAGTTTGTTATAAAACAGCTTTAGAACGCAACATGCAACACGTTTTGAAATAATCCATTAAATATTGCAGTGGTTATTACAAAATAGTTTTTTTTTTTTTTAATCAAAATGTAATAACACATGCATTATGTAATAACCAACTAAAAAGGGATGTCTCCATTCATAAAAATCGTTATACCAATACTTTATTTTTATGCCTTTAGAACATGAATCCTACGGACTCAAACATTTATTTTAAAAGGATACAATTAGTTCAGTAGATTTCCTCGTGTGACAGTATTCCTTAGCCTTCCCAAAAATATCAAATGTGGAACAACATCCATTTTGGTTGTATTTACATTTAGGTTATGGTTACATAATGCATTATTACATTTTCATCTCAACTCCCGCATTTTGTAATAACAATATGCAAGTGCTTATTACAAAATGCGAGGCGACGTATTACATGTTGCGTTCATGTTATTCAATGATGTTTTGTTACAAAAATGATAACCTCCATGAAGGGAGGGCGTGCTGTTGTATTATTCTGCACCAGGTTTAGTTTCAGTCATGAAAACAAATGATAAAAAAGTGTCAGCTTTATAGCTTTATAGGCTTAAGAAAGATTTCTTTTTTTAATGCCCACACAGTGTCAGGAATACGGTCTGAGACTTTCACGTTTTTTTTGTTATGTTTTTTTTTTATACATGCGTGATGTCTCATGGCTGGTGGGTCTTCATGGACCCGACGTCCCTCGGAAAATGGCTTCGATCTGCTCCAGTGTCTTGCCCTTTGTTTCTGGGATGAAGGCGATGGTGAAGATGGTGTTGGCGATACACATAGAGGCGAAGAGCCAGAAGGTTCCAGCGCTGGTGAGAATACTCTGCAAGAGGTCGCAGTTATACGGGAGATGTCGTAAAGGCCATAAAGGGAAGGTTTCACAGTAGAATGCAAAACGCATACAAAAAGGCAACAGGACTGGAGCTGGAGCTCTCAACAACCTGATTATTTTGTCAATAAAATGTCAGAAAACATTAAAGCAATTTCTATTTTCTCAAATTTCCCATATTCCACAGAGACGCCTTCAAATTGCTTATTCTGTCCGACCAAAAGTCCGAATACCCAAAGATATTCAGTTCACCGTGATATGAAACAAATTCTCTTATTGGTTAAAACTGGAACCAATTTTTGATAAATGACTTAAGTGATTAAATGTCTGACCATCAATAACTCAATCAACACTAACCCATTCCAAAAAAAAGAATGTCTCCAAAAACATCTAAAAATACATCAGATTAGTCAGTCAAAAATAAGTCAGATGTTTGTAATGATTTGATGAACAAATCATATCAGGATTATGAGAAAGCATTTTAGACGGTATGTTGAGCTGATGTAGTGACAAGTTGTGTTCTGTGATCATGAGGCAACAGTTTTAACGGGACTTTTATGCCCCATTTATTAAATAACTGCTCAAACTGTATGTTGAAATTGTGATCTCAAGAAAACATGCTTTTTAAATCACCATCACAAAACAACTCGTTCGATATAAAAACCATAAATCTATACCCATGTCTTATTTGGCCTCCCGTAAAAAATCAAAATCAAATGTCCCAAATGTATTTTTTAAAAACCTTTGAAATAGCTTCCTGTTGAGCACTCACCATCATGTCTTGGAAGGTTTTGGTGACGATGAAGGCCATGCTCCAGTTGGTGAGGACGCACAAAGCGCTGGCAACCCCCCTCACTTTGTAGGGGAAAATCTCCGACATGACCAGCCACGGGATCGGACCCCAACCGAGAGCAAAACCTGAACACAGGAACAATGATCAACGTGGCACAGTCTGTGGGCAGCACGCAGACACAATGATACGCTCTGAAAAAGCTCCAGTGGCTGAACGAAAGTACTATGCATTACTCAAGTACTGCAGTTAAGTACAACTTGGAGTTACTCGTACTTTACTTAAGTATTTCAATTTCTTGCAGCGTGATTCTTTTACTCTGCTACGTCTCAGAAGCAGGTGCATGCATCTCCAGATGTGTGATGAGAACATTCTCCTACTTCTTAAGCTAACTAAACTATTTTAAAAAAAGCCTCTTGGATCAGCTGGAAAATGCGTCGTCACAAAGCTGAACACAGAGATGTATTTCTGAGAAACTCATGAAAAGTTAACTTTTTGAGACACGTTGGTTCTCACAGGACAGAGACAAAGATACACACTTGTGATGATCTTATAGAATATGATGCGTTGTGTAGATTAAATTACCCAACAGGATATAAAGGAGGTAAAATGAGCAGAACCCTAAACATCTACAGCAGTAAAATTAATCCAGAAACATCATATATAATAATAAAACACTGACAGGGAACATTTTACTGCACAATGAATACTTTTACTTTAAGTACATTTTGCTGATAACGCTTACATACTTTTACGCAAGTCAGGTTTGAATTCAAGACTTTTACTTGTAGTGGAGTAATTTCACAGTGTGGTATTAGTACTTTTACTGAAGTAAAAGGATCTGAATACTTCTTCCGCCACTAAAAAAAAAAATAAAAATAAAAAAAAAAATCACCATGATGGTACAATATCTAAAATGATCCAGACACAAAAAGAATCAGGGGCAAAAGGATCGGCTGCTCACTGAAGCAAACCAGCCCCCCCCCCTTTTTTTTTTTTATTAATTAAAATTTTTTTTTTTTCAATTACTATTATTATTATATATTTTTTTTATTATTTTTTATTTTATTTAATGAGCCGCAGCCCCCACCTACCAGTTCATGGTCACGATGTACACAACTTTAGATTTTTGGAATCTTGATCCACAGCATTTTTCATGCTGCTGACAAGCGAGCTTTATTGGCTGGATTAGAGTTAGTGTGTGTGTGTGTGTGTGTGTGTGTGTGTGTGTGTGTGTGTGTGTGTGTGTGTGTGTGTGTGTGTGTGTGTGTGTCCCATCTCACCTGTGATGAAGACGGCCATGCTGGCCAGGGCGAGCCAGGCCAGGTCAGCGTGGGGGTCTTCGCCCTGGACGTCCAGCATCAAGAGGCTCAGCGAGGTGGGGGGGGGGAATTTGGACGTCAGGTAGAAGTAGACCCCGAACGCTGTGGTGCTGATCGCCATGGCAACACCTTGATTAGGAATGGGGAAAATGATTTCAATCCAAAATCAAGTACCACAATCCAATTTATAAACATATTTTTTTTGAATTTTTGTATTTTCATTATGTGGTTTTATTAAGTGAGTCGCAACAAAAGGGACTTTGTGGTTCGTCAGCGCCTCAAAACGATTGGCTGCCACGGGGCTGACCCCCCCCCACCCCAAAAGCAATTTTGTTAAATTATCTAAAATATTAAATTTGATTGAAAATACCAGAGATGATGAGAAGAACTTTCCTTCCAGCTCTGTCCATGATCAGCGCTGCCACTCCCGTGAAGACGACCTGAATCAGACCCACGATCACTGACGCCAGGTCGCTCTCCTGCAACAACAGCAGCACATTCACATCGCGGCTTTCAACAGGACACAACACGTGATATACAAAATACATATATATACACAATATACGTGCTGCAGCTTCCTGATTGGAATTTTCTAGTTGAAATTTAGTTGAAAAATCAGTTTTTGCTTTTGTTTAGATCCAGTTACAATTGTATTATTTTTTTTTATTATTATCGCATTGTATTGTTTTTATTTATAATCAGAAAACTGACTAGAGAATAACGGACCAATGTGGCGGCATTTTCAGAAAAATAAGGACATTTTGATTCAAATTATTTTCCTTAATAAATCCATTTTTGTTTTTTTAACTACAGTTGCCTCCAGAGGACTTAAACAAGAGCACAATGACAGATACAAAAGAAAAGAGGACAAAGACAACATCGACAGTATTGGACAGTAGTCGTTCACAGTTTGAAGCCTCCCCACCTTAAAATGTGCCTGTTCAAATATGTTCTCAGCGTAGAACATGATGGCATTGATCCCAGTCATCTGCTGAAAGACCATCATCATGACGCCGATCATCAGAGGCTTGTAGACGCCGGGGTCCTTCAGGTCGGACATTTGGAAAGTGGAGCCCTGAGAGAAAACAGAAAGGTCAGCATTGTGATCAGGACATCTCTGATTTGAGGCCTTGGACTAGACCTCACCGACCAACCACAGACTCACCTGCTCATCACAGGCGTCCTCGATGCGGGCACACTCCCACTCGACAGGGGCGTCCGGCCCTCGCAGGAAGCGCAGCGCCTCCTCGGCCTCCCGCCTCTTGCCCTGCGACAGCAGGAACCGAGGCGTCTCTGGCATGAAGCACATGCAGACCATCAGCAGCGTAGGCGGGATGGAGCTGCAGATCGCCAGCCAGCGCCAGTCCAGGTAGAGACCTGCAGGAAGAGTTCACACGGCTCAGAATGAGACGCTGGAACCACACAGTGTTCAGTATTTTTGGTAGAGAAAATTAGTTAGAGAATAGTCGCAGATTAATTTTCCAACGGACAGACTATGGATCAGCCTCAGGCTATCAAATTCAGAAATTAAAAAGGGGAACAACCACCTCAATTAAGAATTCTAATACGTTATTTCCATGGTATAGGAAAGTTTAATCAATGTGTGATCACGAGCTGTTCTCTCTCAAAGCCAGAAGCCAGAGAAAGTCTCAAACTCGTGGTGTCATCCATTTGTCTCAGTTGTGAAACAGAACATCTGCCCTTATACTCACACTGAACGTTCCCCTGGCTGCCCTCAGTGTCATCCATCACATCTTTCCCACTTCATCGTCTACGGAGCCATTCCAGACTCTATATTGGAGTTCTAGCTGCGCTAGTTTTTTGGGCGTAGTTCCCCTTTAACGAGTGTATCTCCTATGTACGAGACATTATCTCCTACGTACGGGAGTTTATTTCCCTGAATTATTCAAAAAAAAAATTTCCCCCAGTAGCTGCCTTTACCCTCTTTTCTCTATTTTTAAATGCTCCCCCCGGGTTGTGCTCTGAACATGCCTGCATTGCACATGGCAGAGGGCTGCAGGACACAGAGGAGCCTTGTCCAGTCCAGGTCTCCTCACATTCTTCATCTGCTAAAGAATCTAAAAATATATTCGTCGGCAGATCTGATAGTTCCACTGGATTTTGGCACAGCGATCACAGTGTTCACCTTTGTGCCCAACAGCAGCTGGATTATTTTTTTTTTTTCTTTCTTAGTTTGCAAACTATAAAACAATTACTCCTGTGGAAAACTCCATTGCTTTTATATCACAGACAAAAAAAGAATAAATACCAAATGTGTTACACATTAAAGAAAAAAAGGGGCCAGTCAACCCAAATGACATAATAAACATGCATCTCCTCTAGCAGGAGACGAGCCGCGTCATGCGACACACCAGCCCAGCATCTATTGGGTGAATGCGAATGGCATGCAGCTAACAGGATTAGCAAGAAGCGAGAGGCAGCACGGGACTCTGAGCATATTTGAGGATGATTGCACCACATGATGCACAACAACCCTTGATCCAAAGGTTGAAAACGGTATAGCAAGCTCAGACAACACGCATTTAAAACCACACCGCGTTTACACAAGGGTGTTTGACAGAGCGACGGAGGTAATGAATACAGATGCTAAGCAGGGAGAGCAAAGATATTGCACGTTCGTAAATAAGAGGACGCATTTGTAGCTCTGCATCATGTAGCTGCTGTCATAGTGGTGAGGGTTGTATAACGTTGGAAGTTACATCATGTGAAACCCTCAATGATTCACAGCTCGTAAACTGTGACCTCGTGGGAGTCAGAGTTTACTAACTGAGAGTGAAGGACGTAAAGGCATAAATCTGAGCTGGCATACCTGCGAGATACACTCCCATGATGCCCAGCACCACCATGAGTTGCACACAGGAGCCCAACGTCCCGCGGACGCGCTCGTGGGCCATCTCAGAGATGTACAGCTGTACGGAGAGAGAGACAAAGAGAAAGTTACACGAGCACATTCCAGGCTTTTATCCGTAGAAACAGTGATTATGAATGAGTTTGGAAACCTGGGACTTTCAAAGCGGTGCCCAAACTACAGACTGCAAAGATGAACTGATTAATTGTCAACTATTAATCACAAATAAAAAAATAAAAATTGAGAAAAGAGAAAAACACAGCAAATGCTCACGTGAGAGGCTAAAACCAGAGAGTGTTTTTGTCTTGTTTGCTTTATGTATGACTCGTATGATTAATTGACTATCAAAATGGTTGCCATTTCGTTTTCCGTCAATTTGGACGTGACTAACAGAACTGAAGGTGAGAAATGACGCGCAGGTGCTTCTCACCGGGACGACCAGTGACGTGACCCCGCTGGCGAGGCCGGTGAGCACTCTGCCGAGGTAAAGCATCCACACGTTCTGTGCCGCGATGATCAAGGTGAAACCGAAGACGTACGGCAGCGAGCAGAACATCAGACTGAGCTTCCTGCCGATCTTCTCCACCATCCAACCGCCCAGCAGGCCGCCGGCTGCCGCTCCCACCGTCACTATGGACTGAGAAAGAAACAACACAGAGCCTTAAAGGAAATAAACGGTATTTCATTTACATTTTAACCCCGTATTTGACCAATTTTAATTGGAGAAGTAGAACTATTTGAATGGTAAGTTATTTTACTGCCATCTGCACTTTGTTTCGCTGACTAGCTTTTCTCCCTAAACCTTTCCGTTATGCTCGTCTATGATGCTAATTTCAATTTATAGCAGGTTCACACACACACAAAGGAGAATTGTACACATGCAATATACAAAAAGGAAAAAAAAATAAATTAAAACGGAAGTTCTGTGATTGGATGTTTCTTGCTGAAATGCACCTTGGGAGTTTTAGCTGACTTCGTTCCTTCAGTTTTCATGTCCACGCACTTGTACTTTTTTTTTTTTAATCAAATAACCAGATATTTTCTATCGCAGTTGTTTATTGTTTTGTACTGATCAGTCACCTAACATTGGCTGTGTGCGACATCATGCCCTAATTACTGTACAGCGCACTTTATTTTTATATTTATGTGGCCGTTTGAATACTGAACGAACTATATTAGTTCCCTTAAAATGGAATGGAAAAAATATATATAAATATACAAATGCAATGCATTTTTAAAAAACTACACATTTTTTTTTCAATGAATCCCTTAATGTCATGAAAACACACTTTGGTGTATTACATGCATGTTGACTTTCAATATCATGTTCATAATCATCTTACTTTTTTTTTAGCTTTAGCTTCATATTTAAGTAACCCAACCAAATCTTTCCATTTTACTTGCTACGTAGCTTTTTTTCTGCCTCCTAACACCGCAGCCAGGTTTTGAACTCAAGTGAATCCAACGAGTTGGATGTGGTAACATAAAACTGCTGATATGTTAAAACCCCATCAACTAAAAGCTGTTCTGCCTCGAAGCATGTGATACTGAATCATCATACCCCAAACCAGGAGGCCTGGTTAGCGTCCAGCCGCAGCCGAGGGTCAGCGATGCTGGTAAGTTCGGGGATGGCGGGAGAGCTGTAGCCCAACACGAAGCCAAAGCTCATGGGACCCAGAACAGATGCAAACGTCGCCAGGTACAAATTTCTGTTCTTCACTTTACTGTGGAGAGAAAGAGAAATAGAGCATAGCGTAAAAGGTCCAAGGTCAGCTTGTCAAACGTGATCAAAGGACCGCTCAGCTGCTTATAAAAGCAGGCTGGCACATTAGAGCGTCTCAGTTGAAGAGTAGGATACTGGAGCACCTGCAAAATGTTAATTTTGGTGCACTTTCTAAGAATAAAAAATAAATGTAATTTATAGTCCGTCTGTGTTCTCAATAGGTTTTAATGTTTGTTCATGGTATTACAGGGAAGTATGGTTTGAGCATAGATATATAGCAAAGAAGTACAAAATCACACTGATAATATGAGAGAAAAGTATTTGGAGTATGTCAGTGGATAACATTTCTACTGTTCCAGGCAGCCATTGGTTTCCTTTCCTTTCTGCAGGGTATGGAAAAAAACGACAACAAAACAACTGACGAGTCAATTAAATTGATTAGTAGACTAAAATAAACTCAACTGACAATGCTGAGGATTGTATCATCATTGAAGTCATTCATTAAGCAAAAATGTCAATGTCTCCGACGTAAAGATTTGCTGCTTTTCCTGTTTGTAATACCATTGTTACCTCGTTTCTTTGGGTGCTGGGTTGTTGATTGACATACTAAGTCATTGAAAGCTCAGGGAACTTGTGATGCACATGTTTCACTATCTTCTGACATTTTACTGGCTAAACTATTTGATAAAGTGGAGTGTAACTAAGGGGACTAAGGAGAAGGAATAGGGAGGCAGTAGCTCAGGTTTGGGAAGTGTTTGGTACAAAGTGTGCACTGGTAACTGGAGAGGTCCCAGTTTACCTCCATGAGCAAGGCTCCGAACCCCTAAACGCTCGGGGCTGTGCATTCTGACGTCTCTCCACGTCGATGTGTGAGCGCGTTAATCAAAAAAATAATAGCAGAATGAAAAAATTATTATTATTAACAACCAGGGCTCCAACATCAGAAACATGTGGTCTGGACCAAGAACCATCACAGACTACAAGAGGGAACCCAGCAGTGCTGAGGTAATGTCTGCATCTCTTCCAGATGAACTGAATAACTTCTATGGAAGTGCAAAAGGCCCCGGACCCCTGCCCACTAGCAATATGCAGGACAGAGGAGTGTAGAGCTCTCAAAAGGATTAAGTCACACGGCCACCTGGACATTATGCCACATGGACACCATTGTCCTTGTCCCAAATAAGGCATTGCAATTCTAATTGCTGTGCACATGATAAGAATGCATTACTGGTCCATGGTAAAGCATTGTGCAGATTGATTAAAACGATAATGTTTTATTCAGACTTGACGTTAACTTTGATAGATAGGTAAGTAAGTGTCAAGAGTCTACTGACTGATGTTGAATAAATGGCTCCTTGGAATGACGACAAAGTGCATGCACATGTTTTAAATACACCAGCATTGTTCGCCTAATAGTTAGAGGTGATATAAAGTGTGTCTGTTGCGGTCAATGGGCCACGCATCTGGACTGGTCCTTTAAAGTTTAAACAACCCATCTTCGTGTAGGTCGTGCAGACAGCAGCTCGTCACTGAGTTGTGCGTTAACTGACCTCAGATACGCGTCCTGCTCAGATATGAGTCCAGTGGGATCCTCATCTCCATCCTCCGCATCCAGCAGCCTTCTCCTCTCGTTCTGGATGTCCATACCGAGAGCACTAATGTTTCCACTTGGGTCTTCTTGTTCACCTTTTACATGGATCACAGCTCAGGAAAAACTAGTTGAGGAAAATCAACAATCGCCTATTGGGTACAAACTGGCAGCCGCCGGGCAACCACACGAGGACAGACCGAGAATAAAAAGAAGTTACAATACAGTATCTCAGGGGCCGTGAAGTAATCATCGGACAATGCCGTCACTCATCGCCGACACTGTCCACCAGAGATTCTGCTTCCTCCACCGGCGACAGACAACTTGCTTTGTCAACATTTCAGTCAGCTGATCTTCATTTGTACCTGTTATTTCCCGTTTTCAAAATAAAAGTCTTCGTTCAGTGGTCGCGAGAGAGCGAGTTAGACGCTCAGCCAAGGAGCGACGTTATTTTAATGGTCAAACGTCGTATTTAGGACCTACGTAGTCGCGGTTTAGGCACTGCCACACTGAAACTGCCTGCTTTCATAGAGAATTGGCTAAAGCTAGTTCAGGGCTAAACTAAATCCATTTGTAGTTGCAAAGCAGTCAAAGCCATAACGTTAGACTCCAACTGTTTTTTTTTTGTTTTTTTTAACTCCACCAACAGTTATGTCTTAGCTACAACACTACTTACACTCCTGACCACTAAAGTATGACACGGTTTGACTAAAGACTGTTTTGGTTTGAGGCTATCCTAGATGGCTTGAAACGGCACCGGAAGTGACGGGAGGGGAAGCTGTCGCTATTGAAACCTATAGTTAAGAAAATAAAAGCCTCTCTTCGACTCGACCGCGGAGTGTGGAATGTGGTTTCCATGGTGACAGATTTAACATTAACGCAGCAAAAATAAAGAATAACCAGGAAGTGAGTGAGCTGATGTAAAACAGCTTATATCGGCTGTTTGAGCCGCACAATGGACACTTTAGAGGAGAGAAATGACCAGACGGTAAACAAATGTTTGTTGCAAAGTAGCTAGAAGTTAGCTAGAAGTTACGACTAGCATTAGCCTACAGCAGTGTTCGAGTATGACCTATGAGTTAAGCGAAGTAATATTGACTTTAGCAAAGTATATGAGTTTTAAAGAACATTTTTAACACCAAAAAAGATCCTAAAAAAAAAAAAACATAGTTTAGATTTGTAGTTGTGTCTAAAAATGAGGAAGCACATCAGCACACTGAAACATTTGAAGGATGGTACAAGTGTGTTTGCCAGTTTTAGGAACCGTTGCTGAAAATTGTACACAAACAAAAAGGATGATAAAATTAAAAAAAAGTTTTTTAAATAAGTACACATGCATGACTGGGGACTTTAACTTAAACTGACACATAATGTCAGCAGTGTTTGATAGAGTCTACATAAAAAAGGGTTTGTTTGCTTTCTTCTTAGGAAAATGAACTTCATCAGTCCGTCTAATCGTCCTTGTTTTGCAAGTGTACCAAATGTACCAAAAAAGGTTTTGTTATTTATCTTTGTCAATTGATTGTCCACGAGCAGGCAGAAGAGCAGAGTTTATTCCCCACTGCTGTGTCAGAAGAGACCCTGGACGAGGGCAGGAGGAAAAGCACCTTCAAGCAGCTTTTTGGATCCAGTAAAATCTTTCTGGCACCAGGAGAGAAACAGCGTCAAAGACCAGAGCTACTGGGGAGCTTCATTATCCAGAGCAAGGCTGCAGAGCAGTGAGAAACATGAACTGAATACACGGCTGTGTGTTGTGAATATGTACTGGAGGATTTTGTTGTAGGATTTACTGAAAAGGCGTTTTTTTTTACAAGACAAGCACAGATCATATCTGTGTTACAAATATTGGAAAGCCAAATACGAGGGATCTTTGCAGAAAATATGTGCACATTTGGAAACATGTATTCCAGTCGGTGCCTTTTCAGGGTTTAATAATGCTTATGGTGTTTTTTTCTTTGCAGTCACACAAATGGAAACGAGGCGATGGGAAAGTCCCAGTATGAAAAAGCTGTGATCAGCTTCTCCAAAGCCATTACACTGCAGCCCGAACAGGTGCTGGACCAGGACACAAAGCTACCCATCTTTAAATGTACATTTTTAAAATTTAGATTTAGATTAGATTTGCTGACTTCAGTTTATCTGTATGTTTACTATTTTGGTATTTTGCTTGTATGTGCTGGTGTAAGATGTTTTAATATGATCCGGTGGGTTTCTATGTTTCAGATACACCGTTTTGTATTTTTTTCCCCTCCCTAATAACCTTGTGTGTTTTAGACTCAGCTGTATGTGAGCCAGGCGGAGGCTTACCTGCAGCTGTGCGACTTCCAGTCAGCAGCAGCCTGTTACAAACGGGCCTGGGTCCTGGAGCCCGGAGCTTTCAGCGTCCGCCTGGCCTTCATCTACTATCTCCAGGTCTCCACAACACTCCTCTGTTCTGGCTGGAGTTTATCCTTACTGTTACATGTACACTTTTTTACACAACAGCAGAAAAGGAGAATGAAAACTTTAGGATGGTTAAAGTTGCAAGGCCTCTGAACCATGACAGCAGACATGAAAAACATAGTTCTGTGATCCTAAAACAATAGACATGATATGAATTTGTTACATGTTGATTAACCCAGCGCTTCCCCGACCTTTCTGCCCCACAGGCCGGTTTCATGCAAGACAATTTTTCTACGCACCGGGGGGTGGGGGGCAGACATAACAAAACACACAATTAAGTGCAAAACATATAATAAATTTATTACATATATATAATGTAAATGTAATTATTCCATTTTATATTATGCACTTTATTTATATTATTATTAGATTGTATATATATATATAATATAATACACAAAAATGTTTACAATAAATGTTACCAACACAAAAAAAAAAAACGTTTTATTCTTTCTGTGCGGCCTGGTACCAAATGATCCACGGCCCGGTACTGGTCCGCGGCCCGGTGGTTGGGGACCCCTGGATTGACTTATCAATTGTAGAAGCTGGTAGATGTGACGATGATGTGCTTTTCACATTTCATATTCAGTTGATACATTACATGCTTTAGTCAAAGTAAAATAGGTTATTTATGGACGAAAAACACAGAAATCTTGTGCGAGGAAAAAAAAGTCTGATTTGTGACTACATTTAAGTAAATAAAGTCAAGGAAAGTCAACGAGAAGAAGTTGAGGTTTATTCTGCAGTTGCGCTAATCATAGGGCACCCTTCATAAAAAAAGATCTCAGTTAAACGCCTAAACATAAAATCATTTATTTGGTGATCTTCACGTGTTTCCCCTTCGTCCTCAGGGCCAGTGTTTGCTTGACCGCGGCCTCTTCCTGGAGGCTCTGGAGGCCTTCAGCAAGGCTGCCGAGGTGAAGCCCGGCTGCAGGGCCTATAGGGTCAGAAGGTCAGCAACCTGCGTGCTAAGATCTAGATTAAAGTTGTGCGTTTGTCCTCCGGTTAACAATTATCTAGCCAAAAATATTTCACAGAGATACGACATTGGGTATTTGTAGATGTATTTGTACATAGATACATAGACTGTATATAGATCTAAATTACAGAAGCTTTAACTCATACTGGACAGTATTATTGACTGAGTACAGAGGGGCCCAAACATGTCAGTAATCACCAGTACTCAAGACTCCAGATGTGATCTTTGCAATCTACCGATTTGTTTTGTTATGGTTCTCATTCTGCTTTTTTTTTTTGTTGTTCCCCGTGTTTTGTACCTTGCGTGCCAGCCTGGCTTGTCTGACAGCTGCAGGTCACCACAACGACTGCCTGAAGCTGGTGAACGACTGGATGCTGTCAGACGGCCCCGCCTCCGACCTCTACGTCCTCAGAGCCCGGCTGCACAAGCTGCTAAATCAGGTTACAACCACAGGCTCCTCCTACACTTCAAATACCTTCAAACAGTATCATATACACCTCACACATCGGCGCAGGTAGCAGATGCGGTGAAGAAACATTGGACAGCAGGGTGATCCTGAACGTGCAGACGGGCCACAGACCACAGAAGGAACAAAGTGTTTCAGTTCATTTTTGTCAGACACTTTATCAATTAAGATTCATAAATGACACAAGCTTGTTTAGGTAGTTTGTTTCCATGGGTTCATAGGATTTCCGTTGTTGTTCCGGCTTGGGATGTCGCTCAGCATGCCTGACTATGTGCTCATAGCAGCGGGTGGCTGGGCTCTGTTAACACGTAGGAAGACAGTAGACGACATTCTATAATGTTTTGCGTGCTCATAGGTATGGATGGATTGAGTTGTCGGCAGTAACTTGGAGATCTATTTAATGGAGCATTGAGGATTCTGTGTGGTGTGGACGCTTGCTCAGTTTAGCTCATCCTGTGCTTACCCGGGGAGACGGGAGTTGCAGCTTCTTTACTTTGGTGTTCTTTTGCTTCACTTTAGTTTAGTGTCATTGATATTCCCGGGTTTCATATTTGCCCTTTGATTCAGTAAACGTTTTTTGTTAACAAATGCCACTTCTTTTGCTCTACTCTGGCCTTATCGAGCCGGGTTCCTCAACATCCCTTTTTGAAGTGTTCCGGGGCCAAACCATCTCATGGGCTTTTTATATTGGGTGGCATCACGACACAACAGATGTAAAAATAAAATCGCAAGCCTTTTCAAGGAAGTTAGAGCAGTAAATGAAGATATCTTGACATAATAATAGTTCATCAGTGTATCGAGAATTCATTTTTAAAGAGTGATGGGGTTAAAGAAGCTCAGATTCTACGAAAGTCGCGTGTAGTATCTTAAATATGCTGCATCTGCTGTAGACACGCAATCAAATGTCTCTATTTAAACTCAGTGATTTTCTCTCCTGTCCAGACATCACAGTGTTACAGAGACGTGAAGTCGGCGCTGGCGTTGAATCCGACGTGTCTGGAGGCCGGAGCCCTGCTGCTGCGGCTGCAGGAGGCCGGTGAGCAGGCCAGGAAAAATGCCGTGGACAGAGTCGTGACCGGCCGGCTGCCTGAAGCCCTCTGCATGATCAATATCGCTCTGGAGAACTGCCCCGAGGACGCACGCCTCTACCTCTTCAGGTGAGTCCGAACAAGGCGGAACGCTGAGACGAACTTCAAGGAAGAAATGAGATTGGTGAAATGTGTACAGAACATTTCTCAGTTACAAAAGTTGCGGTAAAGTAAAGTCGACAAAATTTACAAGGTGACATATTAGGGATAACCTGCATGCTTTTGCACTGTGGGGGGAAACCAGAGCACCTGAATGAAAAACATGCAAGAGAACATGTCGACGTACTGTGTATATAGAGCTGTAAATAATAAAGAAATAACATATCGATCTCTTGGCCGTATATTATATGTCTATACGTTTATTATGTGGTTACTTAGTTTGACCAACAGCAAAATTAAATTAAATTCTCCATCAGAGGGATTCTGTACCGACGTCTGAAGGACTTCACGGCAGCCATCGAGGATCTGGTCCAGGCTGTGGAGCTGAGTGAGGAGGAGGAGGAGGAGGAGGAGGTCAGAGGTCAGGCGGAGGCCATAGAAGAGGAGGATGAGGGTGGCTCTGTGGAAGAGGAGGTGCAGTTTCAGCTGGTTCTCACCTACAATGATTTTGCCGTTCAGTGCTTCAGCAGAGGCCTCCACGCTGAGGCCACTCTGCTTCTCAACAAGGCCATCGAGGCGGAGAAGAGCCAGGCAGGCCTGTACCTGAACCGAGGAGGTGTGGCTCCGGACTCTTTTGTTTTATATTGAAACTTCTGCCAGTGGACAATGTTTCGTCACAGGCCGGAATGTGAGGTTTGAAAGCCACAACAAAGCCAAATAATCGTTGCGTTGTCCTGTATGGATCAACTACTCTGAGAACCTGATCACTACTAATAACTTGCTAATTGTCCCTCTCCAGCTGAACTTGAGCTTTTTTGGTGGTAAAAAAGACGTCTAGTGTGACAGTTGTAAAAATGTTCCTAGTTGTTGTTGTACGTAAAGTGTACGTACTGAGTGAGGTGACACTGTCAGCCAGACAGGTTGAACCTCACAAACCTGATCAACATGTTCTCAGCGCAGAGCTGCATACACTAACCATGTGTTCACTACATTTATTTATACATTTTTCATTTCGCTTGCTCGCTGAATCCTCGGCAGTGTTGATTTTCATATTTCGAAATACACTCGGGCAGTACACACAGAGGTCATCAGAAGCAGCTGCTCTGGATATTCAAATAGGAATCAATCGATTCAAATAAAACTTGTTTACACACCCGATCTAGGAAATCACAGATTTGTGTGAACTAAACGTTGAATTGGGCACAAGGATCCATTTATTTGTTAATGTGTAAATGCATGTGTGTGTGTGTGTGTGTGTGTGTGTGTGTGTGTGTGTGTGTGTGTGT
>CALSBV010012215.1:5283336-5306820 GCA_943590825.1 Bovichtus diacanthus | reverse complement strand
TGTGTGTGTGTGTGTGTGTGTGTGTGTGTGTGTGTGTGTGTGTGTGTATGTGTGTGTGTCAGATTGTTTCTTTAAGCAGGGCGAGTGGTGTTATGCTCTGGCTGACTACCAGCAGGCTGAGGAGATGATGCGGCCTGATGACCCTGCCGTCCGGCTCCGCCTCGCCGTCCTCCACAACACCCTGGGCTCCATCTGCTTCCAGGACGGGTCAGAACCACACAAATGAACACACACAAACAAACCTGGCGTGAATGGTCATCAAATCTTGTTTCGATGCTATATGTGTGAGTGTCTGCGTCGGCAGGTGTTTCCAGGAGGCAGCGGACATGTTTTCTCTGGCCATCCAGTACAACCCCAGCCCCAGTCAGTACTATGAGAACAGATCGAAGGCCTTCCGAAAGCTTCTTAACTTGGAGGGAGCCAGACAGGACTTCATCTGCACGCTGATCCTGGATCCCACCAACGAAGAAGTCAGAGCTTCATCTCTACTTCCTCATTAGACACTGGTCTACGTAAAGCATTGTATAACTATTTCATTCAGGAAGATTGAGGCAATTTGAACTTTTCACAATATCGAGATGCTGCTGCGACGTTATCACAGTATCGCTGTATATTTTTATATATGTATATATATATATATATATATATATATTGTGGATACTTCCATCCTGAGGTGAAATATGTGTTATTCTCTCATAAAATGCATTGAGTTAAGGAGAAGTATGACCCAGATTTTGTGGAATGTTTCAGTCCGTCTTGACATAAATTCAATTAGAAAGGGATTCTGTGTCTTGATCAGTCTGGTCTCGACCTTTTTCACTCACGATCCTCTTAGCAAACAATGAACTTGTTATTGCTATGTATTAACAAAGCTCGTGGGAGTAAAAATGAGTAAATTGTGTGCGTCTGTGTGTTTCTTTGTGTAGCTGCCTCCTATGCTCACGAACCTGTTCCCTGGCTGCAGTTTGTCGGATGTTTTGTCCAGTCCAGCAGGACAGGCAGTCAGAGTTCAGCTGACGGACACCATCCAGGCCTGCAGCTCCTCCTGCGATCAACAACGGTCAGCAACACACACATTCGACTACATGTCTGGGTGCGACACACCTGGTGCACTGCAGCATGACATGTTATAAAGAACTTACATATCTTCTGTACCTGTAACCAGTTTGCTGCTCGGCGCCATATGATCAGCTACACCCATTGCTAATTCCCTTCCAGATCACAGATGGTGTTATTGACAGTGAGTACATGAATCCTCTGAGTGGAAAACAACAACGTCCCTGCACTGAATCAGCAGCAAAAAAAAAAAAAAGAACCAATAAATGATACTCGTACTGTGTAAATTAGACATGAATAAAACATAATGTTTTTATGGACTGACACTCGGCTCATTGTAAATGCGTAAAGATGCAGCTGCTCCTTATTTTTCCAAATCGGGACCTCATGTGGCCCGCGACGTACTTGGATAAGTGTGTCTTGTTTTTGTAATGTGTTCTTAGGCTGAGTGAGAAGCTCCTGAAGACGACTCTGACCAGTGAGAACACAGCGAGCCCACCAGGAGACGAGTCTGCAGCAGGAAAGGAGCTTAAGATGTGTGTAAACCAACAGGACACACAGATAACTGTGAAGAGCCTTCTGCAGGTAACCCCAGCAGGGTATCTACCATGGTTCGTGTACAGCAAAATTCAAAAAGATCTACTCATTCCTCAAAGTGTATTTAGATATAAAAAGAAATATCCTCTAGAACAACTGATCAAGAGACTTGCATTATATAGTAATAAAAGTCCACCGGACACAAACCACAGTTCTTTCAAACCCACCGTTTGAGTATTTGATAGCGAACTATGAGCAAAAGTGTGAATTAATAGTTTAAGATCCGTAGAAGACAAGGTGCATCCGATTTTTTGCGATACTTCCTGTGTGTACAGATGTTCTTCTGTGTTGGCTGTGGCAGGTTAAGGGAGTAGTGCGATCATTTCTCCAGGACGGTCCAGCTGTGCAGCTCGCTGGGCCTCGCCCCGGCACACACCACCCACCACCACCATCCACACAGTGGAACAGAAGCAGTCCGCCTTTAGACACAAGAGGAGTTCGTACTGCAGCAAGAGGTCTGGGGTGTTCTGAGTCCACGTCTCAGAAGTGATAGTGGAATATCAGTATAAATGTTGTTTTATCTACGTCTGAGTGCTGTGTTATTTTAAGCGCACTTCTCTGTGTATCAGAGTTATTTTTAAATAAATTTCAGTGGGCATTTGGTGGGCTTAAACTTTCGATGTACACACTGTACTTTTAACAACTTTTTACACTGAAGAAAATCTATAACACCTGAAAACCAAACTATGGTCCTTTTTAAAGGTCCCATATTGTCATTTCTTTTTAAATATACAGCAGATCTAAATGCTATAAGTGCACACTCCACGAAGAAATGCAAACAGCATGTATTCAGAAACTGTGCCTTTCCCACGAGTCTTCAGGACTTCCGTAAGGTTGCGGTGTCACAACTTTACATATATAGGTAGAAGGTGCCACTGCAGTCGTTCCCCGCCTGCAGCCACCAAAGATGCCGAGAGCACGGATGCAGACAGAGCTTAAAGAGAAAGGCGCTAAAACAGCGGTATGAGAAAAATAATGTGTTTTTCAAACATTAAAACCCAAAATACAAGTCTGAACCTGAAAATGAGCAAAACATGTCCCCTTTAACTCAAACTTATGGTTGGAACTTAAACATTAGAGATAACTCATTCAGCACAATGGATACTGTACACACTGTTTTATGTGAAAAGACTATAAAAACAGACTTAGACTGAGACTTAGACTGCAGAGATAAATAAAATAAACAACATTCAGCAACATTTTTCTAAAATGCTGTGGTATTATCCTTTAATGAGCACGTTATTATGTCCAATAGGTGGCAGCAGAGGCACAATTTTAGCATGCTGGCAATTCTCAGGCTGCTCTACTACAGTGCTGTGTTTCACTGGTAACTCTTGATTTACAAAGGACAAGACATCTACATTGTTTGGGTACTGGCTCTGTAACTTCATCTAAATTGCGCAAAGTTATCAGATGTGTCGAATTTGCTCAGTGCAGTGTAATTCGTTGGACATCTGAACTGAGGATTAACCTGTCAAGACTATACTCGAAGGATGATGATGCTTTGGTCTCTTCACAGACTGGAGTCTGAGACAAATCTTTGGGAACTTAAGTGAACTCCCGCTGAACCCTGTAAGGGGCAGACAGCTGTCACAGGTTTATCTGTTCACTGTTCACAGGCACTCCAGTCTGCAGCGTACAGTGGTTTCACGCGTCACTGCTCAACCACAGAAGCCCACAGAATTACATGACCCAAGATAAACACCAAATGACTTTGTTTCACTCAGGCTCTTTCTTGCATTCCTACTCTTTTGTTTTTTTCTTTATCTCTAGATGTTTTTAAAAAAAAAAAAATTTGTATTACTTTCTCGAGTAGCAAGATGGTACGTGCATGTTCATAAACATTCATATGTTTGTTATTACTATATACATGCTACGAGGGAATTTGGACCCTTTTAGATCCACGGCCGCAATGAAAATCTGTGTTGCTCTGTCAGCCTCGAAGGGTATAACTTTCTCAGACAATTCCTCACAATACACAAGATGGCATTTTTATTAATTGATGAGGGGGAGCAGATATTCTTCATCAAAGTGGATCTTGTAAGAAAAGAAAGAGCCGTCCCTGTAGTTAGTTCACTGTAAGTCGCTCTGGATAAGCGCGTCTGCTGAAATGACCAGTAATGTAAAAAGCTAACAAGATTGTACGATGCGCTGTTTTTACCTAAAAGTGTTTCAAACTTCACTAAAAAGTAGGCCGTCATAGAGGATGCCACAGAGATTGAAGAGAGATACAGTAAATCCTAGAAAAATGGGGACAGCGAGCTCACTTTGTTTTCTTCTCTAAAAGGTTTCTTTGTGATGTCGCACTCAGCTGTGCACATGAAAAGTGACAGAACTGTCGAGAGCTTGACAGAGAAGTTCGAACCTGGCCTATTTCCGCACACCTGGGCAACCCTTGTGCATTTTTTAAAGCATACTGAGGCCCTTAAGACATGTACATTATACATCCAACATATATTATGGCAAGTGTAAGCAGAAAGTAAGACGGAACTCTAACTAGCTACTTGCACCGGGTGCGTTATTGTACTAGTTTGTGTCTCGTATTGTTTCGTCTGTATTTTCTTGTTGAGTTCTGAGTTAATGTACAGTACGTATTTGTTGTTGAGTTTTATGTCATATAAAGACCCATCTACGGACGGGCAATGCAAATTGGCTTAGGCTATAAATGCTGTGGTGTGTGGCACTGGTTTATGCTACAAACCTTTCCCTATGCAAATAAACATATCTTTTTTTTTTTTTTACGACCGAGGCCTGCATAGTCAATGAGTTGGCTGTAAATTATGGGAAAGTGAGCCATGCTTTGTGGGAATCTACTTGCATATCTGATAAAATAAAAAGTTGGCTTGGGTTTGACTGTCTAAAAAGCACTGCATCTTGTATATGTGTTTGGTGTGACAAAATAATCTTAAAGGTTCTCAACTCGAAACACTAAACAACTATTTGCTATGTAAAAACATACCCCCCCGTGTGAGTTGTAATATAAACTTCTCTGTGCTTTTTTTTTTTTGAACGTATAGTCCTGTGTGGGGCTACTTAATGGCCGCCGCTCCAAACTGCGCTCATACGGCGGTTCCTGCTGATAATGCCGTCCTGAGACAAACACCCACCCTACTCTTCTCCCTTACGTTAACAATGTTAGCTCTTGTTGCTGTTGTTTGCACTGTTCGTGCTGTTAGCACTATCAGCTGCCAGCCACCAACTCCGCTGTGAGAGCCGTCCTCTCAATTTTGTATTTGGAATCTCAAAGTCCACTTACTAACTTTTCTGGAGCTTTTAAACACAGAGATGTGGTTGATCCCTCAGATGATTGAGTATATTGAGATATATAACTTTGTGAAACTACTGTTTGATCGGGCCAAAAAGAATCAGGCCTTACCCTGCATGAACCTGCATAGTTTCTGTCTGTGCCCGACCGAAGCCCAAACCAAGGCAGCAGTTGTGGGCCTGAGCCCAACCAAAAATTGGAGAACAATTTTTAGTTGGGCTGAAACTTTTTTTAGGACTTTTTTTTTGGACTACCACGCTCAAGCAATAGATAGACTGGTTGTTGGATGCACTGATGGTGACACTGGTTAAGGATGCCACCCTGATAATATCTAGGTGAAAACTAACCAGATATAAACTGTATAAAGACAGAAACTGAGACAGAATGACAAGATTTCTACCTGTTCTTTCTTCCACATCAAAGAAAAATGGACTACACCTCAAACATTTCTTTCCTGTGGCCCGACTGAAGCCTCTTGGCTCTGTTGTTCAGCAGAAGTAATGAACCTGATTGTCTCAGTATCAGCAGTGAAGATGTGTTGTGGCTGCAGCTCTGTGCTGTTTTCTGAGAGTCAGCTGACCTCGCAGCATTAACAACAGCTGTGGCAACAGCTGACACACAGAGAAAGGACCTGTGGCACACTGGCTGCTGGCTCACCATAGAAAGTACCCACACCACATAGCTGAAAGCACAAACATACCAAACATACCAGAGTCTGTCGCAGTCACTTCACGCCGTGTGCTTTGGTGCTTAATTGACTAATGAAAATTGATACAGCATATTTTCTCTTTACCTTCCCTGAACAGGCCGCCGCATGTGGAATATTGGAGAAAGCGCTCTTTTCTGGTGTAGAAGTCATATTTTTTTTATTTGTTCAGATGTATTTCTTTATTATATTTTGATACCCACCGAAATTCTACGCCGCTGTGGAATGTGGGTGCAGACGACCACGGAGGAGACGACCACGCTCGCACTCGTGTCAATCAACGCTTATTGTGTTGATACTGTCGACGTGTGCTGAGCAGTGCGGCCTCCCAATACGACCTGCGGCGGACAGGCCCGGGTTCAGACCCTCAGACGGTGTGTATGTGTGTGTGAGATTCTGTGTTTCTGTTCTTGTGAGGACCGTATGTGCTAAGGGTCAGTTGATCCTGGAAATCCTTTAAACTGAGGACAATGGCTCTTTTCAGGTTAAGGCTTGAATTTAGGATTCAAGATTAGGATTCATTTTGTATTAGATTTTGGTGAGTGTACATTTAAGGTCATGGATTACAGACAGAAGAAAGTCTTCACGAGTATAGTTATACAGTCCTGAATGTGTGTGGGCTTCAGCCCCTCAGCAGTGGTGGGGGACAGACAGTGGTCGTAAAGGAGCTGAAAAGTGTTTCACACTTGTGCAATAAAAGGCTCGAGTTACCGTCCTGTCAGGGCCGGGAGGCGCAGCCAGCCGGGTGGTGCCGGTGGCCCAGCCAGCCAAGTCTCTGAGCCCAGACAAAAACACCTTTCTCTGGGCACAGGAGCTGAAGGCTTGGCCCCGGCTCAAAACATTCCCTGGTTGAGGGGAGGTTCATTCACGTTTTGTCAGACTGTTTTGTCTAATATACGCAGAACACGTTTGTAGTCTTTGGGTAGTGTTCGGGGCAGGTGACGTGCGCAGACGCACAACTCAATGTCCTCCTGAAGTGAAAGTGGAATGGGATATGTGGGTTTGGAATTGGATTAGTGTTGCTAGACTGCAGTGGGCCTTGAAGTATCTGCCAGTCAGGTTTTTTTTTTTTTTGTCAATGGGCGGCTTCTGCAAAGTACATATCGCTGCGTTATGATAATGGCTCGGATGGTCGAGGTTGTTAAAATTCCGCCCTGTCCCTAAAGACCAGTTAAAAACAGGGTAACAACATTTCCCATTTATTTTCAAAATAATACAAAATGATCAGAACCAAAACACACTATACTGAATATACAATCTTCTGCAATAAATAACAACATATTGATAAAAAAGCATTCACCAGAAACATTACACAGTCTGAACAGTGCACATTAGAGATAGAAGTCATAGCCAAAGCTGCGCGATCAGTGAACCACAGTTAACAGACATAGAAGTCCACCTGCTGATCCCGAAACACATCAAGAGGCTTCAGTCGGGTTACAGACTGACATCTGGGCCAATGCTTCCCCTCGCTTCAACGTCATGCTCCACATGACACATTTGGCACCTCGAGGACGTATAAAAAAGGTCAAATGTGCTTTAAAGTCTTATAATTCTCCTAAACAAATTCAGCCGCGTGCTTCCTTTCCCTGAGAGAGATGGGAGAGAGAAAGAGAAGGGGGGGACGGACAGACAGAGGCGAGCAGACGAAGGGTCTCCCTCGAGGAACATTTCTAAAGACAATTTATATATTTTAGAGAGATAAACCATCTGCATGTTTGTTCTTCTCATAAATTTTCCAGTCAGTTTTACTGGCTTGTCTGAGCCACCGTCTCCCTGTTCTTGCTGTGTGTGTTCTTTCGTAGCGCACTGCCTGTCCTCAGCTCTGGACAAGTGCTTCAGACAGCTGTGTTCTTATCGGGCATTTGAGGGCACCGGAGGCCTTATTGTTCTTTCCCTTACATTTTTCTAACCACCTCAGGGTACTTGTGCTTCGTTACCTGCTAGCTACAGTGGCTTGGTTGATTCCTAAAGTCGCTGCTGACCTTAAATGTTCTACAAGCCAAAAATTATTTCTTTGGAGTAGAAAGGAACATCCACATGATGGTTGGTTTCCTGCTGAAGAAAATTTACTTACCAGCCACATACAAGTTTATCTGAAATTGGCTGACAGTTATTTGGTGATTTTCCCGCTTCCTGCTCATAGTCGACCGCGATCTGTGTCTCTCCTTCGGAACGATGTCCTCCTAAGTTAGACGGTTTTAGTTTTTTAGGTTCACTTCCAGCCGTTCATCTCTTTGAGCTTGCTGATGCTGCTCCCTTTTACGGGTGTGGAGGGTGGGGGGTTGTAAAGAGGCAGGATGGGGGTGCTACAGCGGCATGTCCACAGCTTCTCTGTGGGGATTGTCCACACGGTCCGGGACGACTTCTTCTTCGGCTTGTCTGTCTTCTCTTTAGAAGTACCAGGGGACATGGACTGCAGAGGGAACAATTAGGAAACAGGATAAGGGCGTCATAAAGGGAATCTGAGCTTGACTGACAGTGAAGGATGCTCTTTTGTTACAGGGTCAGTTTACCCCCTAAATAATATTACCTTTCACTTTCTATCTAGCTCATGCAACCTACTGCCCTAAGACTCTCCTGTCCTCACGCATGACCTTTCCAGCTTCAGCATTTTCTTATTTAGAATGAATAAATATAACTTACGCAGCAGCATAGAGCGAGGCAGCTGAGCTTAGCAGCGTTTCGTCCCGTCCCCGCGTAGCGGTTCTTCTTTGGCAGCAGCAGGATGAAGGACACAGCCAGAGACAGATGGTAGAAGCTGTGGACATAGGCGTAGTCCCACTCCTGCAGTGAAAAGGATACAGCACATCCTATTCAGGGTGATTTCTTTTTTTTTATGACGGAAGAGTTATATGTCGGATGCCTTCTGAAATAGTTGTATCAATTAAAAAAACGAAATATTTTAATAAAAGATCAAGCCGACATGAGCAACTTCAGACGTTTTAAGTAGAAATTAAAACATTATGTGATTGGTTAGATGCCATGCCATTGTCCCGATGGACAATTTTTCTGAAACCCCAATATTCTTAAAAAATGCCCATTGGACCGAAAGCCCATTACCCCGAAAACAAAAACCCATTGTCGGAAAAATTTGCTTTAATTCAAATGGGACATTTTCCTGACTATTGGTATTTCAGAATAATGGGCAATCCCCATTGATTAATGGATTACTTAAATAACCCCTGTAAACAATGCAAATACGTGACAATGTCGCCTTATGACACAAAACAATAACACTGTCTTGGTCACCTCAAAGTAGAAACGTAGCATCAGAGCGAGAGCACCGAAGCAGCAGCCTGGACCGACCTGCTGCGTGTACACGGTCTTCTCTGGATACACCGCCCTCAACTGCTTCATCTTCTGCAGCTGAAACACCAGGAGTTCAGAACAATGATATTCACCGATTAGACACACACGGAACTCAAGAGAGTTATGGATTGATTTTATGGCAAGAGGAAGGACAAGGGGCAAGTAGAGGAGGGTGGAGAAAACGAATGGTACAATGAAGGGACGGAAGAGGAGAAAAAGAAAGATAAGAATTCAAAAGAGAGTGAAATTTAGAAGAAGAAAGTGCAGAAGGCAATGCAAGGAAGCGAGGTGAAAAAGAAGAAGACAATAGTAAGAAATGTTGCAGGTGGAGATCATGAAGAAGATGGAAAAGATAGTAAAGACGAGGACTGATATGAAGGACATGGAAGAGAATAGGAAGGAGATGAAGAGGAAAGACTGAAAAATCTGTTTAAAACATGAGCATACACTATGCCATCACCTGCAGTATATTAACCCCAACTCACCAAACCGACTATGAACAATAAAGTGTTATTCTTAGGCCACTCACCCATTTGACAGTGATGATGAAGACAGCTGATCCAATGGGTCCGGAGTAGATCCCATAGCCCCAGCGATCCTGGTAGATCCTCACAGCTATTGTCAACACTCCAAACATGGTTATACTGGAGCGCTGGGGTTCATCAAAGTCACCCAGAGCTGGGACAAGGAGACACAAACTGCATGTGAGAGACATGTGATGGGGTGGTAGGAAGCGTACCATTTATGTGCCATTTCATTGGTTAAAAAAAAAGAAAGAACACAAACATTTTCTTTTCCTGTTTTGGTGACTGTTTTGACGTTTGCTACCATGGATTTTGATGGATTTACTGTTTCTCAGACCAAAAATGAGACCACAACGAGCTAATTGTCTCATTTAGACAATAATCAGCTAATTGTCAAATGAGACAACACATATATATTTTGTATAGCCAAATATCCTGGAGGCTGACCTGCCAGGCAATAATGGAATTGCAAATCAATTCAAATCAGTGCACCACATCAAATAGGCCCGGGCACAGCAGATAGTCCATCGTAATGACCATTTCATTCTGTAAAAACCTTCTTTATGCCAACATGGATTTGTGACATTTTTAAACTTGGTATAAAGCCAGCCATTTACAATTAGTACACAGTATGACAGAGTCAGCTGTTGAAGCATTTGGCCCTTCACGGCACGGGATTTAAAGCCCTCGTTATAAAACCTCAGGGGCTCAGATGGGTAAATAGGAGAGGAGCAAATGTATTAATATGTGTGTGTGTGTGTGTGTGTGTGAGATCATAGGAGAGCGAAAGTATGTATGAGCACATGTGAGCTAAGCCCAACATATGTTTTCAACAACTGCTGCAGGCAGAGCTGCTTTTAACCTTGTGCTTGGGAAGTGTAGTTGTAGTTTTTTTGTGCTTGCTAGCTTCGATCTACACAAAGAAATGCAGTAAAAAGTTTCCATTTTTCAGAAAGATCAATAAACAAAACGTATGATAAAATACAATGTGGAATGAAGACAGGTGGAAAGACTGGCAGTCACTGAGTTACAGTCACATGTGGATAAGACAATAAATGTGCCGGGACCTGCTACAACCATAACGTAGCTAGTGTGAGTGTGGCGGTTGTTAGCTAGGACTTGCCTATCAGTGTGACCCACATGGAGAGAGCGGTGCCGTAAACACTGAAGTACTCCAGAACGTCGTATCTCATGAAACACAGGATGGAGAGGCCTGGTCCATCACATGCGTGGTAGATCTACAGAAAGACACACAAGTTCAAGTCAAACAGACAGTCAGAGTATCGACGGTACGGAAGCCCATTGGGGACTTTATTAAAATGATAATGTAAACTTTAAAAGGACAATGTAATTGCACAATAGCATTATCGTTTTCTACATGTGTGTGTGTTATTTGAGTTCAAAATTAAAATGCAGTGATCCAATTTGCATTTTTATTTTGACTTGAATATCGCTTGCATAAACGGAGAACTAGGCTACATTGTTTATATTGCGTTTTAATTTTCAAATTTTAATTAACATTTTACTATTATCTACTGAACAGTGGGCTACCACTTTGAACATTTCATTTCAAACGGCTTTGCCATTTTTATTTCTAATATGGCCATAGAACGCCCATACGAATATGTGAAAATTAAAATACAAATAACATTATTGCATTTTAATTTTATTGTTACTTTACCTAAAGGCTTCCATACAGGGATTAATGGATATATAGACAATTGAGTGATCATTATTAGGTGACTTTTTTTATTCCATTTAAATAAATATGTACAGTGTACAACTTGTCACAATAACCATTTCGATTAAATTTCTTATGCTCTGAGTCTAGCAGATCTTTTGTCTACTCTATCTTTTCTATCACCAATGAGCGATGCACACATGGAGTCATTGAGAGAGATTACAAATAGGTCATTTATCTAACTTGTGTGTCAATATTTGAGTTTAAGTAGCTACTAGATATGAAGTTATTTCAAATTTGTGTTAGGTAACGTTCTTGAAAGCAAAGCCTAAATAGATTCAATAAGGGATTAGGCAGGATTCGGATTTGATAAACAGATCTTATAATGGATATTATCCTTCAGATTTAATGAAATGCTACTGAACCCTAACCTTACTTCAGATTGAAATCTCTCAAGTATAAATTCTGTACAACTTTCTTGACTTATATTGATCCAATACCATGACGATGAGTTGAGCGGCGACAACAAAACAAAGACATTTGCATGAGCAATCTTGAAAAATATGAAATCTTACGATCAAAACCTGAGTCAGTCAATCATCAAGATTTCTCTGAAACACCACAATCGAAAAAAGAGCGAACAACGCAGATTCGGTCTGTCACATGGAAACAGAACCAAAACCTCACCGCGGCAAAGAACATGGTGAAGAAGTAGACCATGGCCTCCATGTGGAAGCCCCTCTTGGCGGCCACGCTGGCTGTAGGCAGAAACACCAGGCTGCTGACAGTCGGAAGCAGCATCTTGGCAATAAATGCGCCCATGGTGAAGGGACAGCAAACGCAACTCAAATAGAAACTGTAAAAAGCTTGAAAATGGGAAAATATCCTTTGGGCTTCACCAGTTCCTCAGTCTTCAAAATGATCTGAGATGACTCTCTTAATTGATAACAATGTGGTATAAACTGGCAAAGTAGATCCCTTAGTCCTTATTGTGTGTCACCAGTGAGTCTAGTAGTGAGTGGATGAGCTACAGAATGCATATACAGCACACATACACTCCTACGCAGCATGGACACACCCAGCTGTCCAGTTTGGCCCTTTAAAGTTTAAATGTCCCCCAGGCTGGCATGTCCACCGGGGGACTGTATGTGCAGTATCATGGCTGGGCAGCTGTTGGCATACCAGTGCGACGTGTGTGTGTGTGTGTGTGTGGGGTGGGGGGGCGGCTGCGGGCAGAGCAAGGGCTAGCATCCCATATTGTAGCATATCTACGGACTATTTCCAGCAAGGGTTGAGCACTGTTTTTCTCTTAACCGTTTTTCTCTTTTCTGTTTTACCTGTATGTGGCAATAGACCGAACAGTTTCCCACGGACTTTGTGGGTCAGTACGAAGTTTCACCTGGAATGAGCAGAGTTCGAGATCCGTCATGGAAAGCATTTAGCCTTTAGCGAGACAATACCAATGCAGCCTTATAATGCTAGTAATGTTCATACTGAATGATTCTGCAGCACATGATCATTATTTGTTCTTTTTACTTAATCTTTATTTAGTCTCATTTGAAAGAGAGACCTGAGAACGATTAGCAGGTAAATGAGGAGTATCTAAGGTTTAGGAGTTACTGGATTGTGTGCTGTAGTTACTAGATTTTAAATGAGAGAAGAGATAAGAGGTAGTTTGGAAGCTTCAACAGTGAAGCTTTATGAATGAATAACATGAGATTGCTCTTTCGTTTTAACAGTAGGGAGGTCCATCAAACTCTTTGACACAGAGAACAATGATGAGTCCGAAATGTGTCATACGTAATAAAGCGTAACGCTATGATACACAGGGTGTAACATCTATCTCCATAGTCAATAACAGACATGAAGGTTGACTACGTTTTACTGTTGGAAGAAGACAGACATCCTTTAAAAAAAAAAAAGGGGAAAAAAGCCTAGTTTGATTTTAAATTTCTGGGTCAAATGTGGAATACGAATCTTGAATGTCTGCTGTCAAACCAAAATCCTAAGTATTTGTATGACTCAGCAACAGTAATGTAAGTGCCATTTAAAGTTTTAATGGCCGGAAAGTCGGAGTCACTGGCAGAGGTGCAGAATACCATGTACTTTTCTGCATTTAAAACTAGTCTGAAAGATTTTTCTGCTGCACAAATTGAGAGCAATGCTGACACAACCACACTTTATCCAGCTCTATAATACAGCCATAACCAATAGTTTCCATGCTATAATGTAGGATTACTTAAAGGTATTATTGATTAAAAAATAATTGTATGTAATTATTATTAAATCATTGATGAATTGAAAAAATATTTTTGATTGATTATTAAATATTTAATGAGGAGTAAGCCAAAGCTAAGATTTACTAGCTGGCTAAGGTTCGTTAGCTAACTGGGCATCGCAACCAACTAGATGTGACGTGAACACAACAGAAGGGAGGTGGGGAATACGCCATCTAGTGGCTAAATGTTATCAACGTTATCAATTGCGCCTTTCATTAAAAGTCATTAAATATGTTATTGAAGCTTGAATTTCATTCTTCAGGAATGCTGTGGCCGGTCTCTGATCCTTTGTATCAACCGCGAGAGAGCGAAATATGTACAGTTGTTGAGTCCACTGCTGTTCATAGACAATTTATGGTTTTTAAATGTCACTTCCTGTATAGATTTTATGGCAGGCGGCTTTTTTTTTTTGTGAATTAAAATGATAAGAAATGACGAATAAAACCATTTGCTGCTCGGTTAGGGTTAAAAGAGACATTGAAAAGGTTTTACAAAGGAGATTTTAACCAAGTCCAGAGTCTCTCTCCAAGTCAACAGAAGGAATGTTGTAAAGGACATTAAAACAGCTGTCATGGGAGTTCTGTTTGTTGTGGCCGTGTGATGTGGCATCGAGCCCACCCTGCTGAGTTACAAAGACATCCCTCCAGCACTGGCTAGGGTGGGAAATACTTGTGGAAAATGCCTCTTTCTGCTGCCCTGGCTGTGAGAGAGATTCCACTGCCATTAACTCATCATGATTCAGATACCAATAAAGTGTTATTCTTACTCACAGCTGACTCTGCTGCTGCTCTCTTGGCATTTGGAAAACAGATCCTTGATCCTATTGGGGCCATTTCCGTTCATTCATAATATCATAAATGTAGTTCTGGCCCCCAAAAAAGTGCTCTATCTCTACACTGTAATAATTGAAGGTATTCTGTTACACCGTAATTAAATCAATCTGCCAAAAAAACTGTAAGAAAAAAAGAAAGGGCAAAGAACATGTTCTCAGATCCCACACACCAGCGCATCACATGTCCAAGAGAAAGTTGGATCTTGTTTATTCACCTCCATGGTATTGCGGTGGAGACAGAAATATCAGAGACAGAAATCTCAAAACCTGGGTTGGAGGCGTGCTACGTTCTATTCCAATGAAAGTTTCTCAGCGGTGCATGAAGCCACAATGGCTTGACTGTAGATTGATAAACTTACCGGGATCTTCATGAAGCAAGCACACTGGCGTTTCCTTTAACACCGCCTCCCAGCTGCTCGCAGCCGCTGAGGCTCAATCACACATGAATGGAGAAAGGAAAATAACTCTGGATTTAACTATATGTGCATTTTTTTTACAACTTTAAGGACCTAATGATTTAAATAAGGGCTGTTTAAGTGTTCGTACTGGGAAGTTGATTTACCTCAAAAACATTATCCACTGATTCACAGATGTCCCTTTCCCAAAGGGAACGGACCCAAAAAATTGTAGTTCCATGGTTTGGCCACTACGAAAATTGGCTTCAAAGCCTGGCGCTCTTCCTTGGTGCTTGGGTGATGATGATGATGATGATGATGATGAACCTCTCAATTGATTAGAGATCACTTACTTAGGTCTCAGACATGTCGACAAACAAGGCCAAGGTCATCCAACAAGACCCTAACCCGACCTGATTAGACATAATATCATTTGGACCGGCCGGACTCTACTGGCTGCTAGTTACAGGAATTGAGTTGATCAAGACTGTTTAGGAATATAAACGAAAAAAAAGCCTGTTATTTTGTGTAGCTTGAGAGAACTAACCCTTCAACCCTGTGTCAAAGCAGTGTGAGCTGAACGTGTGAAAATCAGCAACAAGTTCTTGAGAATCATAGCTTTTATAAAAACATTGCTCATGTTCCATATAAGGCAGATTTTTGTTTGCCTCCTCTCAGTGAAGCCATATTTGACTCTATGGTGCACTGTTGTTGCCAGAGTGGATTTCTGTATTGGTCTGAAATGATCCCATGACGGTGGTGAGGCAGCAGTTGCTCTCCTCTGCTCTCCTCTCAGCTGTTCCACCTGCTCGAGGGCTCGAGGCAGGGACACAAAGGGTGCAGTATTGCTGAGGGGTTTCACCCCACGCCTCAGATTCTCGGAGTGTTATAGTAACCCGAGCTGCCGGGGCCGAGGCTGGAAACAAACTCTCATAGCCTGATGGTTTTGGAAACGCTGCAGTGGCCTAACCACGCCCTCTGCCGGGAACCTGTGTGCAAATTTAACCCTCCTGCCGAAGTGTGTCTGCAACCTTTGTGCTGACCGGTGTGACGTGTGTATAAATCATAAGAAGGCATCATTTATACAGTTAGAAAATACTTTGTATTTTGTAATGTGCACATATAAAACACTTAGCTCAGCACAATGAAATAAGTGACATTCTTGGAGCTGAACTGGCTCTTCTGTGGTGTCAGGTCACTCTCAATGACCTTTCGTTTCCCACTGCGGTACCCAGCAGGGGGTTTGCCATTTCCTGTGAGAAGAATGTGCATTTGTCCTCCCCACCTGCGGGTGAACAGAAATGTGCTACAGTGAGGTAAAGTGATGCAGTAGAGTGTGTCTTCATTTGTACCACTGTCATTGGCAGCATGAGTCAGATGACCTTAGATGACCCCACCCCAAGCCCCTAGTCACCCTCCAAGAGTCAGAAGGCCAAAGAGGTCAAGTCCTGGGTTTACTGAAATGTACTATGTGAAAGTGGGTCCCTCCATGCATATTCCAAAATGGACACAGTTATGGATAGCAGGGTGCACAGGCAGCTCTGTTTGTACTATGTTGGGTGTCTGTGTTTGTGGACACGCGTGAAGGTATTTGCATCAGCAGTTCTGTAAAAAACTGCAAAAACACTTTCTACAGTTACTTTGGAGTCGACCTGATTTTAGCAGTGTTTTCCTCATCAACTTCTCACGGAACTTCATCTGAATTTATTATCATTTTGATTTTGAAAGTCTCTCGTTGTCTCCCGTGCTGCAGTACCACTCTCTGCCTGAACGGTTACTGATGCGCCGGCTGGCTGCCGTTGTTTTACCAAAACACAAATATCTATGTAATACTGAGAGAATTGTTATTAACAGAATGTAGCTGTGTCTGGATTTATTCCAAGAGGTTTGTTGGTGTAGGAATGCAGGAAATTTGTTTTAAATTAGGACGACCCCCATTATGTATCTTTCCAAGTTGGCTCCCCCATTTTAAAACTTAACCAGGCGCCTCATGGTGAGGAGCTTAGATCTTTCTCATCCTTTGTTTTAAAGGAGAAAGATGTGTTATATCTGGAGTGTAAATCCAAAATGCTACCCAAGAAACACAAATTAGCAAAAGAGAAGGTGGTCATAATGCCAAAGAGAGGTTGAGTGGGTCAATTTACCCCCCGAGCCTTTAGCTTTCTGACAATATAGTTCAATATAGTACGGTCAGAGCTGGGTTCGGGGGCGGCACTTCACCATGGGTCAATTTTTTAACCCAGTGACAATTTCTTGATACTCGTGAAATAATTTAAAGAAAAAATGAAGATTAACTAAAAAAAAAGAAACCCAAAAACCCAAAACAATCTTAATCTATGCGAGTCAAAGGTTGATTTTGGCAACGGTTCTATGATGCTTCATTCCAAATGATTACAGTCTAACAGGACAAACGATTGATGTGAACGTGTGTGTGTATGAGAAGGTGACAGTTAGCTAGTTTACTGTTCTATCTAACGGTATCCAGCTGTCGTACGTTAGCTAGAAGGGGCCACACTTGGGGGTATTTTGGGGCAGCGACGGGGCACTGTATAGTGCTTTTATGGGAGGTTTAAGGAGGTTTATAGTTGTCATTGAAAATGTGCCAATATAAGTGGCCATCAGGGGCCCCTTTTCCCAAATGACTTTGGGGGGGGACCAAACATTTGCCTGGATTGCCTCTCCTGACGGAGCTCTTGCATTCTGGCATCAAGTGACTGAGGGAACCTCAACTAGAAAAGCTCGTCTAGTGCAGCTTCGAGACTCACTCAATGTCTTGTTAATCTGGATTTTTGTGGCAGTGAAATGTGAGGACCCTCAGCTCTTCTTTGTCCAGGAGAGTTTGTGGCCCATGGTAACTTTGACCTCAGGACCCCTCAATCTAAACACGACGGGTTAGTGTGGGAATGTAGAACAGACTTCCTGGACGCATCTGAAAAAACACAGGGCTTCCTTTTGATTCAGTAATAAATAGCTGTGACCTGTGACCCCCCCGGGCCTTCTTTCACAAATAATTGGAGGGCAGTGCTTATGTTTCAGCCAGCCAGTCACTTAGGACAAATGTGAACCAGTGTGAGTGGAGCACTTCACCTCAGTTCTGGTGTTATTTTACCTCGTCAGTAAATGCTCTTTTTGACCGTGATATTTTCATTGTTGCTTTTAGTGCATCAGATATTCTATTGTCATTCTTTGTTTTGATTGAAATTCCAATAATAACAGCTTATTTGCTCTTTTAATTATATAAAACAACTTAATAAGCAGGAAATTACATTTTTCCTTCAGTTTCCCTTACAGAGACTTTTGGCCGTTCTTCTCTTTCATCAAACTTTAATTAAAAGCTAAGCCTTGTTTTTCTCTGCCTGTCGTCAGTTGAAGGATAGAAAAGAAAAACCTCTCAGACCAAACACAGCTGTCCACGACAATTTATGGCATATGAGTGAGATAATGTTTAAGATGTAGTTTCGTTCAACAATCACATCTACAAAATAAAGCCAAACCATGGCACACAGTGGGTCATTTAGGCTTTCGAATAACAAAGTAACGGTACTTTCATCAACAGCGATATTTGTAGGTTTACCTTGAAGGTATACTTTTGGTATCGTGGAGAAAATTGAAGTGAAATAACATTTCAATTAAACATGCCATAGACTAAAGTAAAACTAACGGATTTGCAGACAATAATTGTCTTAAATGACTTACTGTGTTCTAAATTGTGTCTGATATCAACATTTTCACGAAAGAAAAAAAGTCTGTATTGATAGTGCATCGCATCACGTTGTGGTTCGACTTGGCTACAGTTCATGACTTACACTGTCAATGCTTTTGAGAAGCTCCCTGCTTCCAGGAAAATGTCTGAGCCATACTGGAAATGATGTGTTTCCAACAGACAAGAGAAAAACTGCTCGTTGTTCGGACTAAATTTAAGACAGCAAAAAAAGAAAAAACATCCATAACAAGCAAGCAAAAGTGTACAGTGAGTGAGATTTCTGTACAACATGTCAGTGCTGATATCACAAGCAAAACTGTACCTGTACAAAGCTGTACCAGATGTGTGGCCAAAAGGAAGAACTACGAAAGGCAGTAGTTTCAGCAGTTAAATGTCTATTCTAAATCCATACTCTGCCAATATTAGGCTGGATTTACCACAAATACTGATGTGGTTTAACTAACTGATGCTTAAAACTCAAAATTCCCACCATGTTAGCCTGATATGGATCGACGATTTTTCTCTTTTTCTGTTTTGTGTGTTCTTTGATTTGGCAGGAGAGCAATGATGCACTCCAATTTAGGTACAATACATACACATGTTAAGATATAGAAGAAAAGCTCTCAAATGCAACACACATCGGCCATGTTGCCGAGCGTTTTGCCTTTTGACGTGTGTGAATTTGCAATGAAAATGTGTTATTTCCCACGTATATGTATGTATCGTACAGTGGCGTATCCCCACGGGTTGATGTGTCAAACTGTGATGACATGTGTTAGGACTTATATAGAAAATAATGAGCGCTGGTGTTTCTGTGCATATAAGTCATCGCTGGTGTTTGTTCCCCATTGGAGAGAGAAACTAATGACACTGAATCTACTGCCCCAAACTCAGTTCAACTTCCAGTTTTTATAAGTGTTTTTTAATCTATTTTTCCATCTAAGTGTGTTTTGCTTCACACATTTTAGACTGCAGCTTAAGTGGGCAATATTTTTTTTCTGTCCTCTTTCTGCGGTTGTGTTTATAACGCCTTTAATTGCTTTTTGGTCTGCGTGCGCCAACCCTAATGACTCCAGACTTTGCTGCAAATGGGCACACACAAAAACGCACCCAAATGGGAGTGTTGTAAGCCCTCGTGCGACACACTTTTATTTTTCACTTGGTGTAGAGGGTGGCGGGCTTTAATTGGTGGTGGTAGTGGGCGGGGCTTATTCCTCTGGTCTGGCAGCCTCCCTGAACTTTGTCTATCGGCTTATAAATCTGGCTGTGGAGCGGAGCGGCGACTAATGTAGCCAACAGACACACCGGCAGCAGACGTAACAGAAGGAGAGAAATGGATGGAGGAGGATAAGAGGTCATGGAGGGATGGAGGATGAGATAAAAGTGAAAGAGATGAAAGATTTCTTGCAAGAGGAGCTGTTTAGGGCATGTTTGTAGATCCCAGAAACTCCAGGACATGTATTGGTAAAATGCACCAGTAACCACAATTGTTGTCCAACATGGACTCAAATCTTAAGGATTATGCGTTTGACATGATACTTAAAAAAAAAAAAAAAAATTGACAACAAACTCTGTGCGAATAGATAATGTGGAGTCCATGAAAAGAATCAAATAAAGAGATCATGAAAGCGCAAAGAGAGTTATCGAGAGAACAAGTGCAAAGCTGCAAAGAGACAGCTGTAGAAACAGAGAGAAGTGAAGACATTGGTGGGACCGAAAGAAGAGAGAAAGAAACCTACTGAGAGGACGAGAGGGAGGGGTGAGAAATAACAGCAGAAAAAGATAGAGGAAAACATGAGAAAGAAGAGGAGAAATTGTAATAAAGCAGGAGGGAGGGAGACAGACAGATGAGGAAAAAGAGGGGAAGACGACATGGTGGGCAGACATGGTGGTCCTCAGACGTCTGCTTGTCCTCCTCTCATCATTCACTCTTCTCTCCTCGCCTCTCATTCCTCCGTCTAAATCGCCAACCTCCCATCTGGTGTTGGCTTCCTCTGTGTTTCTCAGTGTGTTTCGGAGAAGAAGGAATCCCGTCACTAAAAAGGAGCATTTCACCTGAAAAGGCAAAGTAGATTGTGACGCAAAACTTTATCATTCGACACCGTGCTGATGCACGTGTTCACACAAAGCACAAATAAGCTGAACAGCTGGACACTACAGGAATGTGATATTTAGGACACATTTTGAACGATTGCAGCTACATTTTACAATTTCTCACAAACCTTTGTTGGATATTAAGAAGCAGAACTCTCACTGGCTCGTTATTCATAACATCTAGGGTTTCATCAAGAGCCTCTAGAGTCCACTTCACAAATCCTAAAAGTGAAGTCAATGCCTCACATACTGTATATATGCTGTTCAAAACATGGCGGACTGGAATGAGTGCTGCAAAGTTTAAATAACAACAAGACAGTTAAATGTTCCCACAGAAATTAAATAATTAGATGCAGAGTGGAACGTGGTCTGCATCAGGTTTACGAATAAAGCATTTTGACGTGCCTTATTGTCGTCATAACTAAAGCCTGACTGCTTACAGCTGGGGTAGGCAGTTTAGTTGTATCGTGATAGGGCAAACATTCCATAATAGCCTTTCGGCATATTGTGATTCAAGTGGTCTGAGAGAAAACTTCTGCACCTATTGGCTCTGTTTTTAGGCTTTAGGAACGTCGCCAAAGGCTGCGGTTAGCATGCGGCTTCGGTTAGCAGCGGTTTCTTCCCATCTCTGAATTGCTTCGCCAATATTGTAGCTAGCTAGAACCTCAATTCACAGTATGTCATCTCAAAGGGCTTTACAGGCCCACAAGTTTGTAACAAGCGGCAACCTCCACGCGGATGTGCCAAAAACTGCAGATCCTTGAATGGCCCCTGGCTCCAAAAGTGAGTCAATCCCCATAGACCCCAAGATTTAAATGACTAACTTCTATCTCCTACGTACTTTTGGCGTAATTTGCGTCATGAGGACCATAGCAGACCCTGGCAGACACGCAGAAAGTATGAATTCAACATAAATAAACACGTTTACAGCCTGGTACAAAGAAATGGCATTGGTCTCTATAGCTAATTTACCCATTCATGACAAATTTGGGGGGTGAATTTTAATATAACTTGCCTTTTTAAATTATATTAAGGCTTAAAGTTATGTATAATTAAGGGTGTGGCTGCTTTGAGTGACAGCTGGGTGCCATCACAGCCTTCACCACAGCTAATTCAAGCCACTGAACTTAACCTCTCGGCCACGTTTGTGGTGAGAATTTGAATGCAAATATCGGACAAAACATTATACTAACAGACCATCCAAGAAGTCTGCGCTCCAGTTATTCGGTGAGTGAAATTGTAGTATTATTTTTATTTGTTAGCTCTCTTTATTAGCAGGTATAGGTGAAGACGAGCACCATTCCTGGCTAGTTAGCTTAGCTCTTGGTACTAAAGGACACTCTGGAGTCTGCTTTTCATTTTTTCCAGTAAGCACATTACAGTCAAGCCTGTTCTTCTTCAGCCAAAATTTACGGATGCACCTTGCTCACCAACCTAGCGCTAGCTAGTGAATATAGCATTTTTTATGCCAATGGTACGCTTTTCTCCAGCTCCTCTCTTCCAAATATGCTCACTTCTGTCTCCGAAAACAAGATGGTGATGGCCAAAATGCCAAACTTGTGACTTCAAAACAGTGATCTGCAAAACAGTGGGTGACATCACGGTGACTACATTGACTTTGTATATACAGTTTATGGTTTGCAATGAAAACAAGACACTAATTGTCATAGAATTGCCACAACATAACATAATCAGGATCACAATGATGTTTGAAATAAATGACTGTACTTATACAGGTCACTGAAGGAAACTTGAGTACATGCCAGTGCTCATCTGGTGGGAGGGGCTTTGGACAAAGAGGGGGGAGATGTAGTTGTAGGGGGCTGTATTTTCAAATTATTTTGTTTTTTCAAACCGTGGTACCCTGAATTACAATATGCTGTCAGATTATTATGGATTTGTTGCCCAATGACGGCAAAAATAAACGGCCTACCTCAACTTTAAGCAGTAGGTAAATATTATCGTTTAATATAAGCTTATATTTATCATAGATAAATTGCTATGTATATGTAGGCCGACAATTAACAAGAAATAGCAGTACAGGACATGTCAAAGAGACAAAGTGTCACCATTGCACTTTACAAGTTTATTTTATCAACTGTAAGATGTCCTACTTTCAGTACATTTATTGGTCACAATTCATTGAAAAAGCTATTTTAAGGGATTTTTTTGTGGTATTAATATTTAAAAAAAGTAGTTTACAATATTTATCAGATTTCTAAAACTCTAAAATATTGATATCAGTATGGTCCTGAAAATGAACATAAAGGAATGCTCCACAATCTGCTTATTCAGGACATCCAACACTAGGAAAAACCTCACTATCTATTTTGCAAAACTTGAAAAAAAAAAAATGTAAAAAGAAAAAAATAAATTCATGAGAAAGTTTTGTCCGGACAGTGATGTTTCATCTTAGTATGGAAGCAGAAGACCCCGGGGAGGAGAGCACTGTGGGCAATACAGGGCTCCCCTCTTCCTCCAATCTGTCTGTCCGTCTGTCTGTCTGTCTGTCTGTCTGTCTGTCCATTCGTTTGCCTCTGAGTGATACTTTTCACCCCAACAACACATTCATAAAGAAGATGGAGGCAGACAGTAGGAAGGTGTAAAGTGAAAGTACATTTGGATCTAATATAATTAGTTATATGTCCATACATGCTTCAGTAAACATGAGATGCTAATAAACTGATTCAGAGAAACAAACTGTCAGAGAGAATGAAAGCAGAGCAGCCAGCCAGGGTTGCTCCTGTGTTGAGCTTTTTTTTTTTTCTTCTCACTCCTCCGATCCTCCCACCTTCTGCCTCTGCTGCCATTCTGCTGCTCCTGCTGACTGGGGAGGAGGAGGAGGAAGAGGGATGCAGGGAGAGCGCACCTTACCTCCCTACCTCCCTTCCCCTCTTTCTTCCTCCCTCTGTCTGTCTCTCCCTTTTCACTCCACAGCGACAGCAGCACTCACCAACACACCACAACACACCACCGCTGACGCTGGCACGCTAACACACACACACGCACACACATACACACGCACACACACACACACACA
>CALSBV010012215.1:5263327-5278336 GCA_943590825.1 Bovichtus diacanthus | reverse complement strand
ATATATATATATATATATATATATATTATATATACTATAATGTACCATATTATAGTATATATAATATATATATATATATATATATATATATTATATATACTATATAATATGATATAATATGGTACAGTATAAAAGTGGCAAAATGTTCCAGCTCTGATGATGGAAACATGACACCAGGGTGGACATGCATTTTTTTTTTTCCTGCGCAATGCAATGTTATAGTGAATATATAATATGTAAAATGAGCATTATTTTTAACTTATTAACGTACAAAACATACAATTAATATGCTCTCCTCAAAGCGACCACTCGTCAGGCAACATTCATTTTACCTCGCCAAATGTTACAAAACCCAACGAAAGAAAACCTCATCAAAACCACCTTTGTTAGACTTTCCACTGTTCAACAACCACCAAATCTGGTTTGAGAGTTTGAAAGAGAGACTGAATAAGTAACAGATATAAAAAAAAAAAAAGTAGTAACCACCGTAACATTTTCATTGTTTACTAACCCTGCTTCCTGTGCCGTCCGGCGCGTCAGTGACGTCAAACGTGACACACCAAAAATAAACAGAAAGGCACACTCGTGGGAAAGGAGTCCATCGCCTATTTTAGCGGGTATCCTGTCTTTAAAAAAACGTGCATATACGCGCTAATTTCAGTGGAAAAAGGGTAAAAGACATTTCAGCCACTCCACACAATTGAGGGCTTAGTTTTGAGTTGAAGTTTAGACTCAGGTTTAGGTTACTGTTAAGGTCGCTGTGATGACTAAGTTCAGGGTTATGGGTTAGGGAAAGTGGTATGTTGTCCCCTCAAGTATAGTTGTACAAATGTGTACGTGTGTAAGCAGCACGGAGGGAGGGAAAGTGTGTGACTGGGAGTTTTTGAGTGTGTACATTCATGCTCAGGCATTTGCATACCTGTACGTGCACATGGCTCAAGCTTGAGCATTTGCATGCACGGTGGCCCGACGCGTGTATGTGTGTGTGTGTGTGTGTGTGTGTGTACTCAGTCACGCCACTGGCTGAGTGTATACACATGTGTAGCTGTGTCTGACTGAGTGTCCGTCTCCTCTGTGTGTGTGTGTGTGTGTGTGTGTGTGTGTGTGTGTGTGTGTATTTTGCAGCTGGCCGGGCTCCAGCTGTGTCTGGTTGGATAATGAAGTCCAGGTGCTGCTGCGCCTGCTTTAAGACACCTGTCACCAATATTTAGTGCCAGAGAAAGCCAGACTGCAAACAGGGCGAGACGAGCTGTTTGCTTATTTTAACAAGGCTGCCTAACTGGACTTGAGGACACGGGATGTACTATGAACCCTTTCCTAGAAGCTCTCTGTGTGTGTGTGTGTGTGTGTGTGTGTGTGTGTGTGCGTGCGTGTGTGTGTGTGCGGCACGTAGCCTCCAGAAATCATTCAGCTCCCCCGAACTTTTGCTGATTCAGACATTGCAACCAAGAGTGTTTCCCTGTAGTTTTGTCTCAAAAGGTTGACTACTTGAATGGGTTTGAGTTTCAACTAATTTGCAAGAATTTCCACTCACACATACATTATTTCTTTTCTTTGTCATTTGTCAAAGAATTAACCTAATTTCGTGTGAAGCAGCACATCGTCTTTTTTTTCGGATGGTAAGATGGTATATTTATAAATTGAACACGACTGTGTTCTTTGGCACATACTGATCATACAAATTGACAAAATCAAATTTGACTATGCTGCAGGAATAGTTTGAGAAATTCTGTAGACTTGGTTCAGTGTTCCTTCAACAAATCAAAGGCTTCATTGAGTCATTAAAACTCGTATATACAACTGCAGAGCCGCTCAAGTACCCTCCTTTTCCTGTGTGTCTGTGGCTGTTCATGTTAGCCTTTACATACAGACATCTACATTTCCTTATAGTCTGAGGCGCCAAACAAAGGCCTACCTGTGTAAAGTCCTAGGAAACTTACCTTCGTCCTTCCAGCACATTGGGGCTTGTTTAACTTTTACACGGGCCCCTCCGCTGTCCAACTCCCGTCTCCAACACCTGTGGCCTCTCAACAGCCTGTCTGTGTCACCCTCCACCTGCCAGCGCCAGCCTGCCCCCGGACTGCCAGCACACTCAAATACCTGCAGCCGGCTTTGGCGTGAGCGTGCATTGTCAGAGAAAATGCCCTTCGTTTGCCGTCCCTGTTGTTTCTCTGACGTGCTTGAAGCCTGTGAGTGCGTCCCGGGTTGCGTTTGAAGCAGATTTCCCCTCATGCTGTAATCCATAGCATCTTTCAGAGACCCACTTTGTATTCACTCACAAGATACGACTCTAATGCAATTAATGTAATTAGTGAAGTGCCCGCTGGGAGTGCGTGGCCGTTGCGAGCAGGCCGACTTCTTGGCTCCCGGTATTGCTACTTGCAGCGATATCGAGAATTGCTCATCGCTCACTGACTCCAGGGAAGGGAAGAAGAGTTGGGTTGCAACATTAGCATATGCAGCAGCAAAAGTGTACTACAGTCACAGAGTGGCGGTCTGTAAAGGCGACATGCCGCTGAAACAAACAAACAAGGTAGCTCTAATGAGAGAGCTGGGCTGGGTGTGTCGTGCTAAGCTAGGCTACACATGTCTAACATACAACATCTACATATTTAACGTACATGACATGAGAGTGATAACAATCTTCTCAGCTAACTCAAAGCAAACGTGAAGTTCCCAAAATGTGTTTCTTGAAGTGGCATCGAATAGTGCACGTCAAAGTCATTTTCAAATGTTCATGTCAAATGTGAACCCTGAGGTAGAACAACGTTGCTTTCTGCACCTCACTAAGTGTCGGGTGTGTCCACTTGTCCACGCTGTTTGATCTCTTGTGTCTGGGATCAACACTGCTGTGATTTACTGTCAAACACCAGCCGCTCTGTGCGAAGGTACTAGACGGCAGCAGCACTTCAGGTATCCCCTCCTAAACAACCACAGATGTTCTTGGAGGCGGAGGGATTTCACTGGAGAGTCAGAGAGGAAATATTACGACCACAAATGTGTTCTCGTGGTGTAAAAAAATCCAACTCCGGGCCCTTCTGCGGGTTTGGAAGCAGAGAAGCCTCAATTTAGAGAGGGGAAGACATGAAAAAACGCCCACACGTCTCAGCAATATGTTTTCTTCCACAATTCACATAAGTGCCTGGACGTGGGTTTTTAATGCCATGAGAACTCATTAGTGGTCATGATATTTCCCTTCATATCCTTCAGCCTTTGTTCAAGACTCATCACTGGGTGCTTCCATCTAGAAACACAGACAGGTTTCTGGGCCATATTCCCTCCATTAATCATGCCGTTGGCTGCTCGGTGTTAGGTGAAAACTGTTACGCGTATGATGTTGTTCTGAGACTTGAGCGCTTTCGAGGTTTCTGATTTTTGGCAGTTGATTGTATTTGATCAGAAACGGGACACAAGGCAGATTTGGACAGAAACTTTACAGTGCAGTGGTTTTAAAACTGTTCGAGCATCATTTTACTGCTGTAATCATTAGAAATCCAGATTATAGTATGTTTTCCTAAGACAGTAGAGGGGTTTTGCTTTATTAGTCTGGAACCTCTCAGTTAATTTCATTTTTGTATCAACAGGTTATCAACATGTGACGTGGCTCTAAGTGACCAGTGATTACAGCACAGAAGTACCAGCCAATCGCAGCACAGGTGGAAAGAAATAATGCTGAGCAACAGAAAAATTTAAACAGCGTGCAGAGCTGAGGTGTCAGACGTACAGCAAACTTCTTACTTTACAAGAACAGCTTTAAGCGCAGTTTATTGTTCCTTTTTAAGGGAAAATATAGGATCCAGTTTGTTACTGACCAAGCGGCAAGCTCTGGGGCTGAAACGAGGAATCTTAAACCTCATTTCTTTCTAATGGCCACTGGTCGCAAAAAGAAGTCAGATTGTATAGAAGTCAATGAGAAGATTACCCTATTTCTCTCTGTATTTATTACCTCATCAACCATTTTTCTAATGAGTTTATGGTCTCAATCGGTAGTTTCAAATCTTCATCCATACTGCATGATGTTCATTTTGTAAATTATAGTCCCATTTAGAATAAATGCTGCTTTAAGGCGGGCCTAAAAGCATACCACGTGATACAGCTATGATGTAGTGTTTTCAGTTCATAAAAATAGTTTGTAATATTTTGGTTGCCAAAAATGTCTTGTTCAGCAGTTGTAATCGGCTCCACCCTCTCGTGTCACTTCTGGTTCTAAAAAAAACAAGACGGTGACGGCAAAAATGCCAAACTCGAGGCTTCAAAACCGTAGTCCACAAACCAATGGGCAACACCCATATTAGATAAACGGTTGCATCCGGCACAGGCCAGACACATCTGCCAGCGCAAATAAAACATGAGCTCACTGATTCTGCAAGCTTTGCTCATCTTTCTATGTCATTAAAATCCTATATATTCTTTGTACACAAAGGAACAGCGCCTGGAGGAGATGGTCCCAGTTCTTACCCCAGGGAACTTATAGTGTCAGAGCGGTCTCTTCAACAACCACATTTTTTCATTTCTTTTTGTCTCTTTCTCTGATTCCCCAGGATGAGGGTGTGGTCGTGGAAACAGTGTGGGGAGACGGGCGTGGTCCTGCTGGGCTTCCTGGCGCTCGCAGTGTCTGTGGGAATCCCGTCCACCAGGGGGCTGCAGGTGAACAACACACAGGAAAACGCTCTGCCAATGTTACTGAAAAACATTGATGTTTTCTTCACAATCTGTTTTGTGACGGGGAATAAAATACTGTCGTGGTGTTACTGGTTGTCTTAAAAAACATGACATCTCAGTCACTTTCAAGTATTCTGACATTTTGAGAAATGTGTTGGTTTGCTGTCTTTGCAGCCACTAAGCATTGTCTGGGTGGTTTGCAGGTCAAAAACACTTGGCAACAAAAGAGCAGGTCTAAAAAAAAAAATATTGAGCTGATAATTGCCCAGGTAAACCAGGTAGCCTAGACACCTAAAAAAAAAAACATAAGCTTTTCAAAAAGAAGCAAAACAAAAACAAAAAACATAATACAGACAGACAACTGTATTCAAAGTTCCTAAAAATATTTGCAAAACTGATCTCTGATGCAGTATTTACAGGAAATAATCTGCTCAACATTCATCCAAATCGCTTGTTTTTCACAAATTCCCTGCCGTTATTGCGCTCGCTATTTGGTTTAATTGTACAGTTGTGTTGTTATGCATTGAATATGATATGGAAAATTCATAAAATTCTCAGGACGTCCGCTCTTGTTTATGCTTACACTGTGAAAAACACTGTCATTAACAGACGTGTTGATATCATCATGTTGAATGATTTCAAACACAAAACTCAGAAACAATTTCAGGACTAAAATTGGCAATTGTTTTAATGAGACTGAGACAGGAAAATGTGTATTATTTATATAAAAAATATAAAAATATATATATACATATTTTATATATAAAAAATTTATAAAAAAGTGTAAAACAAAAAAGGTAAAATTAAATTTTTTCCTAGTTGAATTTAAACAAAAAAACAGAGACAACATGCAACGTTTTAAAAACGTTTCAAAAAGTAATCTGAGGACCGCGATGAGCTGCTGTCGACCAATCAGTTACTCTTCTTCTCTCTTTCTAACCTCACTCTTCCCTGTCTCACTCTCTCTGTACCCATCTTTCTCTCCCTGTCTCTCTCACTTACGCTCTCTGTCTGGTATTTCCAGTGTCTCTCGCCCTCTCTCACAGCTGCTCTGTCTCACACCTTTACAAGGAGCTCAGTGCACATTCCAACGGTCACTCTGATGAATCTGTCTGAATAAAGGGCCATCGGCCAGAATTAATGCTGCTCTGGCACAGCAGGAATGTGTGAAATGCTGACTGTCTTCACACGTTGGAGCCCCCGAACAAAACACAGTGACGCTCATTTACTGTGATTCTCTTTGGCTGTGACGCACTCTGTTCTGTCCAGTCATCTGTTCCGCGGTTTTACATTGCTGAATCAGAGCACTACTAATAACTAATAACCTAGTACAAGTACTGCAACTGCTGTTTCTCAGGGGGGAGTGGCCGCCAGCCTTGATGCCCCCAGGTTTGAAAGAAACGCAGCAAAAAGAGAAAACCCAACGAAAGAGAAAGTGTGATGAAGTGCTCTCTAGGGTGCCCTTCTAGTGGAGAAAGTGTGATGAATTGCTCTGTAGGGTGCACTTTTAGTTAAGAAAGTGCGATAAAGTCCTTAAAATTAGGAAGACACCATGCAGTGCAGTATAGGCTGCCCTACATGCTATAAAACATTCTGCTTGCTGGTCCACCAACGCATTCAGCTGGTGCCCTTTTAATTTATTGCCCCTGCTACTCAGACAGACTGAAGAAAGGTATGAATAGATGAGAATAGTAAACGTCATCTGATTTAATTCAGTGCGTAAACTCAAAAGGTTTGTCTGAAGATGTTGGCATATTAAGATGTACAAACAAACCTGCTTCTCTAAAGGTCTTAATACTGTTAATATGAATTAATGCTACTACAACCAATTGCCACTATTTGTGTGTCTTTAAGTATTTGTGTGTGTGTGTGTGTTTTCAGGAGGACGGCGTGGCGTCCAACAGTCTGGAGGAGGAGCTGGAGGTGACCACGTACTGGTGGGGGGAGTGGGCCAAATGGACAGCCTGCACTCGTGCCTGTGGAGGGGGGGTGATGTCACAGGAGAGACACTGCCTCAAACAGAGGTCAGTCAGTCTGCACACAGTCACACACACATATTTACTTCTAAATAATTAGGATTTTAGGACGTTTTTTTTCCAAGTTCGACGTATTGAGAAATAAGGTTGATGCCTCTCGTCGATCTTTTCTTCCAACTGTTGGTAAGAGAACAAAAAAGTGTATTCCTGACTATTGCTTTAACCTACACCTGGTTCTAACCACAACCATAAAATTAAGTCTTAACCTTGAACTGAATGGTCAATTTTGTGGGGACCAGCTTGTTGTCCTCACATGGAAGTAAGTCCACACAATGTGACTAAACAGATGTTTGTCCCCACAACGTAAATAAATCATGTGCCCACCACACACACTAGTGTATACTTATATACTCGTTCACACACTGGCAACGGCAATGCATGGCTACACAAATGCACAACCATGCACACATGCATTGAAACGCAGGAATAAAGGATTATTTTTCAGTCGGGGGGAAAAAATAACTATTTATTGAAACCATAGCCAAAGTTATCGTTTGTGTTGGTAGTGAAATTGTGGATTATATTAAATGAAGGTCAGTTGACCGATTATAACACGACATGCATCTTAACCTGATGATTTATTATTACTATCCAATCTTTTTTTTTTTTTTTTTTTTTTTTTTTTAAATAGGTTGTTATTTCTCCAAATGTTTGTTTTCTGTCCAAAGAAAGAAAGTTGCTGCTGGGAAAGACAACATGACCTGTACAGGAACCGCTAAGAAATATCACCTCTGCAACACTGAAGTGAGTCGCAGACCTCCCGTTAATTTCTCATTACTTTATTTCACATCTTTATTAAAACAAACACAGTCCTTCTGACTGGCTGACAGCAGAGGACTGTGGTTGTGGCGGCCGGCCTTCAGGCGTGACTGTATGTAGCTGTTTGAAAGTGAAGCCGGGCGGGGCTCAGAACGATTGCGCATTCTCAGAAAACCATCCCTGCACAAATAAACGCTTTAAAAGAATGTATTTGTATAGCATACTGTAAAACTGAGTCTTAACAAGTGTGAAACAGAAATGTTTTAATGGTCTGTGCTGTCTCTGCACTGCAGGAATGTCCTGCCACTGGGAGGAGCTTCAGAGAGGAGCAGTGCTGGTCCTTCAACTCCCAGCTTTACAATGGGAGGAACTACCAGTGGAAACCTCTGTATCCTGGTATTAACACCCACAAAACGCTTTGACTTCATCGCTTTACCATATTAAACAGCCCAGAGGTGGCTGAGGTCTTTGTTGTCTGAGCTGCTTATCTTCAACATGCCCTGCATCCAAAAAGAGCAGCATGAGCAGCAGAATGACTTCTTAAAACACAGACATTTGGTTTCTAATTAATATTTAGAAGTCTTTTTTTTTATTTAATCACCTTGTTGGCTTTATTTGTTCATACACTTTTGTGCCTGCGGCTGAAAGTTTGAATTTCCTTTGGTGGAAGTGTCCTCTGGGCCTCAGCACAAATCTGAAGACATTTTCAAAATCGGTCAAAACTGTTTTGGCCTGAAAAGTGAGTTTTTCTTATCGTACCATATTTAGTCTCTGAGCACATGGGGCTACTGCTTTTGCCATATGCTGTATTTCATTATATTTTAGGAGAAAACAGTAGTCCTGTGTGCAAAAAGACTAAACGTTTGATAAGAGAAAGGCTGTATCTCAGAAACTACAAGGAGCACAATCAAGTGTTTGATATCCATGAACTCATAACAAGTTGTATATCAATGATATCAACACTTATGCAGTGTAAAAGAAATGTTTCATATGGAAGACATCTTTTTCTATGCCTTCCATATGAAATAGTGGTATTAACAGTATTAAGACCTATAGATAAGCAGCTGCTTGTATGTACATCTTAATCGGACAACATATTCAGTTTACAATGTTGAAATGATGAAAAATCTTGACTTTGACCATCAATAAGTGTGTGTCCTGTGATCTGAAAATGTTTGAAAGTTGTACCGTTAGATACTTGCCCATATTATGTCCGTACCAGATTTTAAGACTTTAGACCAATCAGAACAAATGTAGCCTTTTTTGTTCTTCTTAACATACTAAATATAGATTTTGGGTGAGTGACAAGAGATCTCACAACTCTTGTTTGTGGTGTTTGAGCATATTTACTGTTCCCAGCAACAGTAGGAGAGTGTTCTCAGCAAACACGCTCTGATAAAGCCCCTGTACGCTCCCTGCCCTGCACCAAACAGCAGGCAGCCAAAGGTGGCAACCAGCTGGTGAAGAAAGTGGAACATCTAGAAGTCAAAGAGACAGATATTTTTCTAACAAGGAATATGTTGGTAACAGTAGAGCTTGTCTCATTTCCAGTGTTAGATGTTATGAAGACAGTGACCTTTGACCTGTGTTCCTCTACACAGACGACTACGTTCACATCTCCAGCAACCCCTGCGACCTCCACTGCACCACGACCGACGGCCAGAGGCAACTGATGGAGACGGCACGAGACGGCACGTCCTGCAAGTATGGCAGTTACCGCGGCGTCTGCGTGGACGGTAAGTGTGAGGTGAGTCCAGCTTCTTCTTTACTTTGTACCTGTTTTACTTCCCCTCAAACTAAAATGTGCATGCCCCAGGTTTGATGAAGTCTTTGGGAAAAAGTTGTGGTTCAGACTGGCCGACGCCGTAGACCAGGGTCATTTGACTATATTGTTCAGGGGGCCACATTTTCAGAAAGCTAAGGGCCCTGGGACCGGACATTTTCCTATTATTCTCGGGAGGTATATTGATTATCTCTCTGGCATTATGACCACCTTCTCTTTTGCTAATTTGTGTTTATTGTAAAGCACTTTTGATATACACTCCAGATATAACACACGTTATTCCTCAAAACAAAGGATGAGAAAGATCTATGTTCCCCACCATGAGGCACGTGGTTAAGTTTTAAAATAAAGGAGCACATTTTGGAAAGATATATAATGGCAGGTGTTTCCCAGAAAAATAGTAATTTGTAAAATTTGTTGTAATTGTAATTTACAACAAATTTCCTGCATTTCTACACCAACTAACCTGTTGATTAAGTCAAGAAACAGCCACATTATGTTAATAAAAACTGTGAAAATAAATGAATGTATCAGAAAGAGAAAGGAGGCAGAAGTCACATATTTTAGTAATGCACATTTTGTTTTATGTCACACTTGATCTTTTTGGATCACCTTCCACAATAATCAAAGCTCATGAGAGAAAATATTTGCCACCTTCTGAATCATTACCATGGTTACACCCTGTGTTTTAATTTAACTTATAGAAAATTGTTCTCTTCTTTTATACTCTCTATTTTGACTTACTGCTTTTTTCTTTTCTTCTGTTCAGCCAATCGGATGTGACGGAGTACTGTTTTCCTCCAACACCTTGGACAAGTGTGGAGTCTGTCAGGGGGACGGCAGCAGCTGCAGCAGAGTCACCGGAAACTTCCGCCGCGGGGCCACGACTCTGGGTGAGCTGGGTTCAGTTGTCCAAGGCTGTCCGCCGGCAAATGTTTCTACTTTTAGTTTTAACATGTAGGACTTTCTCTGTGTGATACACGGCCACACATTTAGTGAGAAATTGAAATGATTGAAGTCACCAGGATTGGTCAGAACAATCGTCTTGGTTAAGTCAACGACATAAAATGGAAATAGAAAGGCAAAAATGGAAAAGCATGAGATGACGCTGAGCACTTCCGCTTTCCTGTCGTCAAGGTTACTCGCTTATCACTCAAATCCCTGAAGGATCGTGGGACATCCAGATCATCGAGAGGAAGAAGTCGGCCGATGTTCTAGGTGGGTTCTTTCCTCTTTCCCTGCTCCTCACACGCTCTTTATATTCCTTGAATTCACAAATGTTCACAAAAGACAAATGTGCAACAACAATGAACTGACTTTGAAGTGGAAATGTCTCGTTTCAACTCGATGGAGAACACGTTCTGATTCAACCTAGTTTCGAATCTCTCAGAGGCTTTTAATGAATCTTGTCCCCCAGCTGTGACCGACCAGGCAGGTAACTTCTTCTTTAATGGAGCCTACAAGGTGGACAGTCCCCAGAACTTCCACGCAGCAGGCGCCGTCTTCAAATACCGCCGGCCCATGGACGTGTACGAGACCGGGATCGAGTACATTGTCGCCAAAGGCCCCATTGACCAGGCCATCAATATTCTGGTAACCTTCCTCTTGGACTCTTCCTTCACACTCACCTTCTTCATCATGGAGCTGACTGTTCGCCTGTTGTAGCGACTCACTACAACGTCACCAGTTTGATTTGGGCCAGGCCCCTTGGTTGGACATCGAACCCCTCTCTCAACTTAACTTGGCACAAAGATACATTTTGTGCATCAAAACACTTCTATATCCTCACTCTGACAAACTATAGTGGTTCCAGAGAATCAGACAGATTATTTGTGCATTAACGACCAAACCAGACCTTCACAGACGAGGCTTCTGTCCCAAAATGTCCCAAAAAATACTTGATTAAAAAACAATGCGTTGTCATATTTTAGAAACTGTCACTATATCCTGAGAGTAGTGCATGAGACAGATAACCTTGTAAAAGAAAAAACAATCATGTTCACGATGGCATTTGCAAGATTCCACCGCACCTGAATGAAAACAACCAATCAGACCCGAGGAGTCTCTAATTCAGTGTCACTATTTCAACTAAGCGTGCTGCATTAATCTCCGATGACATACGATGCTCTTTTCATGATTTGAAACAGTAAACACGTTACATGTTGTTCCTTTAACTCTCGCTCTTCTTAAGACACAGTATGTTTCCTGGCAACAAGATGGTCCCGTGCGATCAAAGCGTTGCTGGTTGCAGCTCAGCCTGTAGCAAATCAGAGATGCCCGAAATGTGTGTGTGTGTCGTCTCAACGTTAAGAGTGTGTTAAGATGTAAATGTGATGCAGACGTAATGGCTCGTCCGTGTCGTCACATCTACCTCTCTTCTCGTCACTCAGGTGTGGAACCAGAACGGCCGCACGCCGTACATCACTTACGAATACACCGTCCTCCGAGACTCCCTGCCTCCCGTCCCACCTCCTCCCGTCTACACCGGATCAGACACCTCAGCGGGGGAGGTTTCCGTGGAGGTGGGGGGTCTGCTGGCCCCTAACAGCAGTAGTTATGACCAGGCGGCCCCTGAGAGCCAGTTGGAGCCGGAAGGTGGCGGCGGGCAGAAGGGCCAAGAGACCAACGAGGTGTACGAGGAAACAGCGGCCATCGACTGCGACGAGGATGGAGCAGCTGCCCCAAAATTCACAGGTAAGGATTGTTTATTACACCTTAGATCTGTTTGTGTTTTATGAGTATACAATATTTAAAGTATTCAGGTCCTTTACTTCAGTAAAAGTATTTAAGTATAATCAGGAAAATGTTCTTAAAGTATCAAAAAATATAAAAATGTCCCAGTCTGTGACTTTTATACTATTACTTATTATATCATTAGATTATCATTACTCATGCATTCATGTAAAAGCGGGATTTTACTGTTGGTTGAGGTGGAGCTCATTTTGAACCATGAACAATTTTCATTATGGTTTAATGCATTATTTTCTCCGTTAATCGATTGATAGTTTGGTTTGTTTAAAAATAGTGAAAGTAGCAAGAAATGCCGTCACAATTACCCAGAGCCCAAAGTGACACCTTCACAAAGTCTGTTTAGTCCAAACCTCCACATTATGACTAAAACATTAACATTATTAACGTTAATAAAAGGAAAAGAAGCAAATATTGACATTTGTGAAGCTGGAACCATGAAATGCTTTTGCATGAAAGTGACTCAATAAACTAATTGATTGATTGACTAATAGTGTCGGCTCGACTTGTTTAAACTGCAGTTTATTTTATAACAAAACATCATATTTTATAACATCTATGTATGCTTTTTATGCAAACATCTTAATTTGTAAAGTAACTAAAGCTGTCAGATAAATATAGTGGACTAAAAGTGGACAATGGCATGAGAAGAAAAGTATTCCAGTAAAGTACAAGTACCTCAAATTTGTACTTAAGTACAGTAAGTGAGCAAATGTTACATTCCACCACTGAAAATAGCACTTTTAGGTTCGAGGCTTAAATGATTGATGCCTACCATGATAGAACAAAAAAAAAAAACACTACATGCATGGAAGGCCAATATCAATATATCTGTGACCATGTCGTCCATAATATGGTCTGAGCTGCGAGAGAAAGCAAAAGAGAGAGATGTGTGTGAGGAAGAAAAAAAGGACTGAAAGGAAAGAGAAAGTAAAATAGAGAATAAATCAGAAGGTGGTTCAGCGGCAGATTAGACAAAATTGGTCACATTTTACAGCCAATCTTCTATTTGTCTTTTCCGTGTATATGCGTGTGTGTGTGTGTGTGTGTGTGTGTGTGTGAGATGGCCCTTTGGAGCTCTGCAATATTCATGAAACAGACACATAAAGAAGATCCGCAGATGAATAATTCAGAGTTTCAGGGTGTTTTTTTTTCCTTTTAAAAAACGGCCGCATCTCAAACATGAGCGGTAATGGCCTTCACGTGGCTCTCAGCTCGTTCCTCTGACCGTCGAGGCCATTACACCACCGCTTCGGTGGGTGGGACGAGGTGGAGAGCTGGTTGAAAGGCCCACCACAGACCACTGAGCGCTGACTTCACCTGCTCGTCTTCTCTCTTTTCTTTCTCCTCTTGATGTTTTTCGTTCACTCAGTGCTCCTGTAATTTCCCCCAAATATGGCTGTTATAAACTCTCATTTTCTAAAGTTCACTGAATAGTGCAGGCCTACTTCTCAATTACAAAGTTCCACAAAGATGAACTTGGTACCCTTCTATTCACTGATCTGCAGTTTATGTGCTGTGATAAATAAATGTTTCCCTTGTGATGCTTATACGGCTCAGTGTTTTGCTGTCAGACAGACATTGAGGGGTGGAGTCGGTGTTGTATTTGGACTACATGAGATTGAGAAATGTTTCTGATATTTTAGCCCGGACTATAAACCTGGTTTAAGGTCTTAATATACAGATTTCCCTTGTGCTTCCACCTAAGTAGTTTAAGGAGGTTTTTAAAGTCTCATGTCAAATGTCTGACGGTATCATATACAGTATATTACAGTATTCTGTAATATAGCTCTCAATCAAAGTTATAATGATGTTTACTCTGAGGGAAACTACCAAGACTCCACGCTCGTTTGTTTTTTTATGGATATAAAATGTGGAATATCAGTGTTTAGGTCATGACTTTTGATTTCTTGGTATTATGGTGCGTTCAGACATCTACAACTGCAAAACAGGAAGCAGTGACCAATGGGGAACTGAGAAAAGTTTAGGTTACCGCCCTTCGATGCACAGGTGGAATACTTCGGAAGAACATGAAAACAGCTGCAAAGTCTTCCAATCTGAGCCAAAGCCATAAATTACGTTAAATAGGATATCCATTTGCTCTTCAAGCATAGCTGAATTTGTCCACTTTGATCCGTCAGAAGGAAACAGCAGTCACACAGGCAGCACTGCCAAACCTGCCCCTGCTGGTGGGCCCCTGGATACGGGGCCAGACTCCCCAAACCTCATCTGGAGGGTGCTGCTGGACGGTCGGATCGGCCCAGATGAGCTGCTCATCAACATCTCAACCAATCAGCTGCTGACAGAGGGAGGCAGTTTGTTCTCGTCAGAGGCGGGACCAGCGGAGGTGGACCTGAGCAGCCTGGAGCATGATGGGCCGTTTGGTGTGAACGAGACGCTGGAGTTCACTCTGGGTCGCAAACGCAACGACAGCGGAGACAGTTCCTTCCAGAACAAAACAGTGCAGAGTGGTGGGAGGACCTCCAGCCGCTCCAACAGAACCAGGTAAAGACCGGAGCTAGACAGTCAGGTGGTAACCAGGCCACGGGGACACAGTAAGACAGACAGCTGTAAGGTAAGCACGTGGAAGCAAGTCGTGCAGGAATGAATGAAGCTGTTAGACGGGTGGACAGACAGACAGGTGGACAGACAGGCGGTGCAGACAGGTAGATATACAGACAGGTGGACTGACAGGCTACAAAGCCGGGAGACAGACAGGTGGTAGTAAAGCTATTAAACAGGTAGACTAAAATGCATTAATCCAGATATACGGGCTGTGAAACAGATAGACAGGTAGACTAACGGGCAGCAAAAGCTAGGTACACAGACAGACAGACAGGTAACTATACAGACTGTGAACAGACAGACAGGTAAATATGCAGCCTGTAGACAGGTGGACAGACAGACAGGTAAATATGCAGACTGTTGGACAGACAGACAGACAAACAGACACAGGTAAATATACAGACTGTTGGACAGACAGACAGACAGACAGACAGACATGTATATATACAGACGGTA
>CALSBV010012215.1:5240013-5263317 GCA_943590825.1 Bovichtus diacanthus | reverse complement strand
CAGACAGACAGACAGACAGGTAAATATACAGACTGTAGGACAGACAGGTTGACGGGCAGGTTTTCATTCATCATATTCATAATTCATGTTGTCCTCTGCTCTGCAGACAGTAGCTATAAAACAGTGGATGACACGCCCTGTGAGGGACAGAGGAGAGGAAACAAGCAGAGCAGAGGAGCACAGAGGGCAGGAGGAGGGGGAGTAACACACTAAGAAACAAATTGAAAAAGTGAAAAATATGATGCAAAGGGGGGAAAGTGTGTTGTCAGGCTGTAGTCACCTCTGGGGAGAAAATAATGTGCAGGAATCAGTCTGGCTTACATGGAGGGATGCCGGCGAGGAATAACTCAAAGCGATTTTCAAATAAACGTCTGGCGGAGGCGGAGGGAGCGACCGATGTTTTGACAAGAATGTGCACATGACTTTTATGTGATGTGATGAAAAAACAAAGTGTGTCTGCTGGGATGCAGGCTGTGAATCAGCTGTCACACTGTGGTCAGTCAGTGTGTGAGTGTGTTTCAGGCTCCGTGCGACTGGGCATCCTTAAATATCCTCAAAAGAATATTTCACTGAAAATGTATCTTTTGAAAATCTGTGGCTCTGAGGAGGATTCACTGCAGTTACAATTTGTTTTAATGGTATTCCAAAAAGTACGAAAAGCTTTTATAGAAAACTTTTTAAACTACTCCACTGACGCACAGTATGTTCTAGTATGTCACAAACAATATGGCTAAATACTTGACATGTTTGCTTGTGTGTGCGCGTGTGTGTGTGTGTGTGTGTGTGTGACAGGGTGAATCAAAGGATCTACCAGAAGAACCTGAAACTGAGTGCAGCTGATATGTACCGCTGGAAGCTTTCCTCTCAGGAACCCTGCAGCATGACTTGCTCTATAGGTACATCCAAACACACACACACGCACACACACACACACACACACACACTGAAGATCCAAGATTTCAAATCCTTGAAGTTTTCAATCCTTGACATCCTATCAAACCTCCAACCCAGCCTGCAGACCTAGTTGCTGTTGCATCTTTCAGCGCATTAACGCAGTAGGACACTTTATAGAGTGTCTTACATTTTGAACCCAGGAGTGAACAATAACATTAATATTAATTGCACAGAGGCATTAAATTATAATAATATGCTTTATTTAAAGATCCCCTTCACTCTTCCTATGTTTATATGCTCCCCTAAAATTCGGAACTTGACTAAACTGACTTGTGCAAAGTTTGTCACTAGAGAACTGCTTTTACATTCCTCTGCTGATGGGGAGATGTCTGTGCCCCGCACCCCTAGGCCAGCTAGATTAGGTACGTCAAATATGCAAGTGGCGACACATATCGACAGGAAACCGTCTTCACCACAGCAGAGGCAAGGCAACCTGAAACCTCCAGCGCAGAGCGGACTTGTCAGTACAGAGAGGAAAGTTGGCATTAGCATTGTGAAAGTTTTGACAGCACACTTGGTAGAGTGTGCAATATTTGGATGTACACCTGACCCTGGAGCTTCCTTCCATATCTTCCAAGAGCCACATGTTGTTGTATGTTTCACAAACCACTAAAAGTGCGTCAGCGACCGGCAGTTACGAGCTAACAAGCTAACAAACAACATAAACAAATAAAAGATGCTAACTACACCTACCATTCTGAAATAGTCTCGAGTCCCTGATTTTGGTGCGTCCAAAGACTCCTCATCTGAGTCAATGTGTGTGGCTGAATCTCTCCAATCTCTGGTCTCCAACGGCAGAAAGAGTAGATGTGCTTCCAGACCCCTTTCAGAGCTTTCTTTTCACTTTTTTATGCTGGAAAACCATGTTTAACAAAATATTAATCATAGCAGCAGAGTATTTTTACATACTTGTGTCTGGAGGGGGACTATAAAGTTGCACATTTTAAACAAAGTTAGTGCTTCAAGTGCTTTACGGTAAAGCAGCATTGTAAAATAAAGTGAAACAATACAAATGTGCGTAAACAATCCCATTTCCCTAAAATTAACCTTAAGACTTTTTTTCTTCACGTTTGCGCTTGTTGTGAGCCATTTATGAAAACCTTATCTCCTAACTTTCATGTAAGGTATATGTTAGAAGTTTTCCTTTACTTGTGTTTAAAATGTGCTGTATAAATAAGTTTCTTCTTGCTCACAATCCAGGAGTGTCAAAGTCCTTCGTCACATGTATCCGTTACGACGGTGTCGAGGTGCACGACATGTACTGTGACGCCCTGACCCGGCCGGAGCCGGTCCACGACTTCTGTATCGGGAGAGAATGTCAGCCCAGGTACCATAAAACATTTGAGTGTGATAATGTGCAGTATATTTCTCCCTATTATAACATCCTAATGTAACTCTCCAGAACCCTGATGAGATGGGACTATTGTGGCGTTTCAGATGGGAGGCGAGCAGCTGGAGCGAGTGCTCCAGGACCTGCGGGGAAGGTTTCCAGTTTCGCCAAGTTCGCTGTTGGAAGATGCTCTCGCCGGGCCTGGACAGCTCGGTCTACAGCGACCTCTGCACCATGGCCGACTTGGAGAGACCTGTGGAGAGACGGCCCTGCAAGAGCCCCGCCTGCGGCCCGCAGTGGGAGGTGGCCGAGTGGACAGAGGTATGACACGTCTCTAAGGATTCCTGCTGAGAAAAGATTTAAATAAAAAGAAGCAAATGAACAAAAGATCTTTACAGTGCTCGGGGCTTTGTCTGGTCACAGCAGATAAGGATTTGTGTAGCTCATGTCAGTAATTGTACGTCTTTCTTACCAGTTGCTTCGCAGTTTCTTTTCTATATTTGTTTTGCTTGGATTCTGTTATATTTTTGAACAAACCTCCTCCATCATTCAGAGGGAGCTTTTCTTGCAGTGCAGACATCTCTCTCCCTCGACTCTCATCAGGCTCAGCTTTACCAGCTGTCTGCTGCTGTCTTGTGGTCTGATTGTAATCACTGATGGATTCTCCAGAGACACCTCGCAGACAACATAAAAACCCTCACGCAATTTGAGCCAATGGGCTTGAAAGAAACAAAACGCTGAAAATGCGAGGAGTGAAATGTTCAGCTCGCTGATCGTTCCCTCTCCTCGGAGCGACGCAGTCCAGACACTGTACAGTCAGCTGTCCTCTGTGCATTATTAAAGCAGTCCTGGAGTCTTTTTTTTAGTTTATCTTTTGGTTTATTTCACTGCTGCATTCTTCCTAACTAACATATGGTGTTGTGTTTTTGAGCAAAAATATAAGCAGTAAGCATTTATTAGGTTTTGTTTCCTTAATTTGTCGAGCATGAACTACAAAGCAGGTAGCTTTAGCTTTAGGTAGTATTAGCACAGAAACACACTACAACGCTGGATTTGAGCGGCGGAGTTATTTCACTAGCTTACCAGCTTGCTGCATAGGCAACAATAAACATTCATTTTGAATATATTAAAAAGTTAAAAGGGAAGCTTCACCCCAAAAAACAAATATATATTTTCCCTCTGACCTGTAGTGTTATTATGAGCCTCTCATCCGTGAGGTGAGTGCTTCTTTCGGCGCGGTGATACGGACAGAAAATAGTTCCTACATGAAACTGCTCAAAACCAGGTCTCTGGAGTATGTAGCGTAACCGGGTCATGATTTCTGGAAAGAGACTTTGTTGTTGAGTTTTTCAAATCAGTTTTTTTGGTGCTCTGAGCACCACAAGCCGAGTGCCACCAAGTTCCATCATAATGGAGAGAAGGCGGACATCCCTACGGCCGATACCTCCAACACTCTGCAACTCACACCAAACAATCTAGGCTGATAAATAGCACTACAGGTATGTCTTTTTGATTTTGGGGTGAACTGTCCCTTTACCAAAAATCCTTTCAGATTCTCAAGATCTTTTTGTTTCTGCTTTTTTGTTTTTCAAGCAGATTTCAGACTCTTTAAAAGCAAAACTTTACACAATAATTCCAAAGCACTCCTAAATAAGGTCAAGTGGAGCAACTTGAAATATCTCACAAATGAGCACTTTATTAGCAGCAGCAGTGTTGTTCTTGGTCTGCAAACTCTGACAGTTTTCCAGAGGAACCTGGCTGTGACCTTCTGCTAATGCTTCACCTTTAGGCGTCTTAACGCTGCTGCTTTAATCCCACATGACACTGGTATTCATTTCGTAAAAACGTGTCTCTGTGTGCCCCTCCTTGATCCAGTGTCCTGCCAAATGTGGCCGCAAAGCCCAGGTGTCCCGCGATGTCCGCTGCTCCGATGAGACCCGACCGTGTGAGCCGATGACCAAACCACCGAACAGCAAAAACTGCACCGGTCCGCCCTGCGAACGCCACTGGACCGTGTCTGAGTGGGGGCCTGTGAGTGGCTTTACTCTCCATGCATACGACACTATATGTGTGTTTTGTATTTTATCACCATGATGTTCCCCACTGAGAGCAGCAAGAAGAGCATTCTTGCTGCTCTCAGTGGGGAACATTTTTTTTTTTTTATAGCCAACTGACAAACAGCTACTGTATTTCCATACAAAACCATCTTTTCCTCGGCTAAATTACAGACAGTGAAGTGAAGTCAGTCACTTCATTCTAAGGATTCTTTTAATAACCTGTGTCTGGAGTTTATTTCCCTATATTTTAAACCATGCGAGACTCAGTCGCGAAACTTCACGGGTGTTTAGTTGAGATCAAAATAAAGATTGAGTTCGAAGATGGGTGTTGTCCAAGCAAGGGTGCTGGAAAAAAAAGGGAGGGTTAGCAAGTGGGGATGGGACCATTGCCCACACACACACACACACACACACGCTTTGCCCCTGGCCTGTTCACAAGATGGTCTCTAGTTATTGTTATTTACAAAAATTACAACTGTGAGCACATGTTGCTTTGCATTTCAATGTACCGTATTTTCCGGACTATAAGGCGCACTTAAAAGCCTTTAATTTTCTCAAAAAACGACAGTGAGCCTTATAATCCAGAGCGCCTTATATATGGATTAATTCTGGTTGTGCTTACTGACCTCGAAGCGATTTTGTGTGGTACACGGCGCTCACGGCGCTCTGTCAAAATGTTTTAGTACGACTTTGGTAAACTACAAAGCTGCACCGCTTGCAGCATTACGGCTACCGTGGTCAGGAGCGTCGCGGAGTGATACATACTGTGCTTCACCATAATATTACAGCGTGTGTGTGTATAAGGACCCCAAAATGGCGCCTGTCAAGAGACACGCTTACGACGCGGACTTCAAACTCAAGGCTATCAGTCACGCAGTAGAACATGGGAATAGAGCAGCTGCAAGTGAGTGTATTGTGTTGTATTTTACGTGTTACAACTGAACAAGGTTGGGAGTTATTGTGAATACGCTAACGTTTGATTTAGCGGTACCAGACTGTTTTTTTTACGTGTTACAACTGAACAAGGTTGGGAGTTATTGTGAATACACTCATTAACGTTTGAACAATGTTGAGAGTTTTTGTGAACACGTTTAATAAAGTTTGACTTATCTGACTGGTTTGTTTCGCTTAATGCGCCTTATAGTCCGGTGCGCTTTATATATGAAAAAAGATCGAAAATAGACTATTCATTGACAGTGCGCCTTATAATCCAGTGCGCCCTATAGTGCGGAAAATACGGTACTTTGCTTTACAATTTTACGCAGAACCAACACATCAGTATTTTTATGGAGAGGTAATAATATGCTCTGCTCACACATGTAAATATAGGATCTGTATGAGTGGGTTTCTCCTCCGAGGTAAGTGTACATCAGTTTGATTTTACTGTACTCAGAGAATTATAAGAAAGAGAAGAAAAAAACATATGGAACACCCGTTTGTCGTACCTCTCTGTGCAGATCATAGAGCACGAGGTCTCATGGGTTCTGTAACTACACCAAATAACTTGTTGGCACATGACTTTATCTGATGTGATGTGCCGTGATGCGATTCTTCCTTTCCTCTGACGCGGCGTGACGTGACATGATGCCATTTCATGCGATGCCTCCTTCTCATTTAACATGATGTGAGGCGACGTGATGTGATGCGCCGTTTGACTCTGAGCTTCGTGATATGAGCCGGAATGAATTCTCTGGATCATGAATCATCCCGTGTGACCTTTGATCCTCGTTGTTGCAGTGCTCAGGGTCGTGCAGCCAGGGGAAGACGGTGCGTCACGTGTACTGCAAGGCTCCGGAGGGTCGCGTGGTTCCTGAGAACCAGTGCTCTGCGGAGGACAAGCCGCTGGCCATCCACCCGTGTGGGGAGAGAGAATGTGCGCCGCACTGGCTCAGCCAAGACTGGGAGAGGGTGAGGCACGGAGTCGCAATTAAGATTTAACTGTTTATTGTAGACCTGAAACTGTTGAATGATAGGACATTACCAATATTATGACTGTTCATTATTGTTTAAGTCATGTATCAAGTATAAATGCCAAACATTATCCAGGTCCAACTTTTTTTCTCAGCTTTATTTAAAATCTTGTATTTCTTTGGGGGGCTGTTTGTTGGACAGAATAAGTATTTTGAGGACCTCAGAAAGTCTGAAATTAAGTAAACGTGTGACTCACTAGGGACATTTTAGGATTTTTCATGTTCTGTGTTAATGCATATGGCATAAATGATGGCAACGGTGTGAGTTTTTTTTTTTTATAAATTTGGATTAAGGACCCCATTAAAACCACAATATTTCATCCCACGGCCATTATAGCATAAAATAATGCATTTTATTGTATCAGGCTTTTCATCTAGAGTCCCGGCTTCAGAATTGTAGTTTTGACTATTTTCCACCACATTGAGCTATTTTCTCATTGCTGCTGTATTATGAAGCATTGCAGAGTTTGATGCAATGCATCAAAAATCAATGTTGTTGCTAAACATTAACATAAAGCAGAATGTGAAAAAAACAAAAACAATCCCTCGAGCATTTTGTAGACAGAAAGAAATGACATTTTTGTGGGTTGTTTTTTTTCATAACAACCGCATTATGTTAACAAACTGGCATTTAAATGGTTACGATTATGAACATGAATAAATATTTGGTTTTTATGTGCAAGTGGAAAATAATCATAATCTATAATTATGGCAGTTTTTCTATGCAGATACTTTTGTCCTCTAAGGACATCACAGCCACCTTTTTAAAGTGAGGTACAAGAATGAACCCTTTTGAGAAGAGTTGTCTGTCAGTTGTCTTGATCAGAATCAACACAGCCAGACGTGGATAGCAGTAACTTTCTGTTTCTGTGTGTAGTGTAACACAACCTGCGGTCGCGGCGTGAAGCAAAGGCCCGTCCTGTGTGTCGGCATCAGTGGAGGAAAGTTCCAGACCTTTGACGATGAGGCGTGTGGAGGCAGCGACAAGCCCGAAGAGGAAACCACCTGCTTTGAGAGGCCCTGCTTCAAATGGTACACCACCCCCTGGTCTGAGGTGAGGTCAGCACAGTACACACACCGAACCTCTGATACGGAGAGGGGAGAGTTCATCAGTGGTGTATTTAACGGCTGCGTTCCTTTGTGTCCTCAGTGCACTAAGACGTGTGGTGTGGGTGTGAGGATGAGGGACGTCAAGTGTTACCAGGGCAGGGAGCTGGTCCGAGGCTGTGACCCCCTCACCAAACCTGTGGCCAAACAGACCTGCACCCTGCAGCCCTGCCCCACTGAGCCGCCAGGTAACACCTCAGGGAACCGGATACCTTTTCATCGAACAAACCTTTAGAAAACTGATTATTCTCTGCAGTTTGCTACAATAGCCAATCCAGAAGGCTATTTCCTGTGTTTATTTTCATCTGGAGTCAATCATTTATGTCGAATTTAAGTTGATTTGTAGAGCTGTAGGATGTTTGTGCTGCTCGCCATGACGTACATTCAGCCATATTTGCCAAACCTCTACAGTGGAGGTGGCGAGTGCAAAGTTCGCACGACCCATACATGCTAATTTGACATGGTACACGAACACCGTGTCTACACAGGAGGCGCAGCGTGAGCACAGGGTTAGCTAGGTCTGTGTGACAAAATCAGCCTAAATGGCCAATCAAAACCAGCCCAAAATTGGTCCAGTATTGAGCGAGTACGCTGAAGTCGACAGCCGCAAAACGCGCAGCAACGTAATCCTTCGGGCGATACGCACCGTCAATGTACGTCCACTAAAAGTGTTTGTTTTTGCCACTGACAGGCTCAGATTGTTATTAGAAGTGTCTGACAACATTATGGGAAGGAGCCTACAGAGAAATAAAAGCTTTTTTCTTCACCTTTCGCTTGATGCGTCTGTTTGTTATTGTGTCTAACCAAGTCTCGTTCAAGGAGAAATCTCGCGTCGCATCCACATTGTTGAAAGCCGCTAAATATTCAGCCCTGACATTGAAAGTCTTTTAGATAACACTAAGCTACGAGTTCTGTACTCCAACACAACAACCTCTGACAGCACCGACACTCCTCCCTCCAACTCTCACTCTCGTTTCCACTGTTGTCTTCCAGTAACAAGTCACATGAGACAATAACCAACAGTCCTCAATACTCGACCATTTTCAAAAATGGTTGTCCCCCTTAGTCACTTAGACAAAAAAAATGTGACGTGCCCCATGTCCATGTGTGTACGAGTCAAAATAAGTCGACCAACAAAATAGAATCTGCACCCAATAAAAAAAAAAGAAAACTGAATTAAAAGAAGAAGAAGATAGAAGCATAAAACGTTTATGCCACGTTACCGTTCACCCATGTTTAGTGTACGTAACGTGCAACGCGTCCTGTGTAGACCCAGGTTTGAAAAGTACTGGAATTTCCTATCAAATTTGTGAACTGTGTCCCAGATGAGAGCTGCCAGGATCGTCCTTCCACCAACTGCCTGCTGGCGCTGAAGGTCAACCTGTGCAGCCACTGGTACTACAGCAAGGCCTGCTGCCACTCGTGCCGCGCCATGCGACCTCCAACCTCCTAGTCCAGGACACCACCGCCTCTCTCCACCCCGACTAGAACTCCAGCACGAGAAGGAGGAATGGGTACGTTTATGTACGCGTGGTACTACAGTTACTGTGAACAATGACAGGGAGCTGAAAGTCCAGAGCTTCCACCAATAACTTGGATTTACGTGGGTTCATTTGTCAGTTGGGTAGTTTAAATGATCTAAAATGAAATCTGGTAATCACGACATCGGACAGAAAACACTTCAAGTCAAGTCTGTCGATGCCCCATCAACTGCCGTGTTCGCGTCAAACCAAAACACGTTTCTCATTCTCTATTTGCTCTTTTTCTTTTCCAAACACAGAATGTGTTTCTGTTTATATTTGGATTAAGTGGAGAAAGAATTGGACAAAAAAAAAAGAAGTTTTGATTAGTTACATCTTGTGTGGAGAGGATTTCTGTCCAGCGTCATGACGGACTCTAAAATATTACCCAGCACAGCGTGTACTTCGTACTACATGGAATCGCCCACAGCAGCCTTTCGCATCGAGACCTCTGAAGCAGTTTTAAAACCGGTTCTTAAGGCAACATATAGAACATTTAGTTAAAGAAAGAAATATTTTTCTGACCATCCTCGATATATATTTTTTTAAAACTACAGTATAACATGATTAAATGAAAAAAAACCAGAAAGTTAATTGTCATCATCACAATTCTTATTAGCATTGTACTCGATCTCAACCAGAAAGTACGCTTTTATCAGCTTTTATTAATTATTTATCAGTTCTCGTAGAACATCTTCCTCGAACAACACGAGGAGTCGCTCTCGCAGACCTCCATCATCAGCTAGCAGCTCGCTCTCGTCGTGCTCACAAGATCTATTAAATTATTTCCCAACTGAATATACTGCATGACTAGAATATTTAATACAGATACTGTTTATGGAATATTATTTAATTGTGTTTCAGTTTGGTGTCTGGCATGTAAGAAGTTTATATTTCCATTCCACCCCCTGCCCGCTTGGCGCCGTGCTGGTACGCCTGCAGGATATGGAAGCATATTTATTAGTCATAGCACATTTTCATTTATCGCGACGCTCCTGATGCCAGCCGGTGGTTATTCATCGGGTCAACTGATGCCAGTTCTGGTCTGTGTGTGTGACAGAGGAGAGTTAATACAAACACAGAAGATTCCTGACACTTGAAGTATGGTTGAAATGTATTCAGACGTGTACATGTATGTCTCATTTTTAACTATTGTGTACTGTGTTTTTATATAGCTGATACCTCTTTGTACAAAACTTAAGTATGGACATTGTGTACTGTTGATAATAAACTGAAAACCTAATGGTACTGACTTGTATTTCAATTAAACAACAATTCAAATGGACATACTTGCCTCGTTGTCGTGGCTATGTGAATTAGATTTATTTTTTTTTGGCTCCTAACATGATTCTGTCAATAGCAAAAGTTTAACAAGTCATGAAGAGCAGAGCTACTTAGAAACATAAACTACCCCCATATACGTACATGCATTCAGAAAGTATTAAGAAGACCTATTTTGTTATGTTGCACAGCCTGACGCTTCCCTTATCAGTCTACATTTAATACCCCATAATGACAAAGCAAAAACCGGAGAATTTTGGGCAAATGTTTAACCTCTTAAAATTCCTACTGCAAATGCCGAATTTATTGTCTTTCAGCCGTTGCAGTTGGCTCAGTTATAAAGCCAGAGTGAAGGTACTGGTATCACATGGAACGAGAAAAAGCCCAAGAAAATGGTTTCTATGGAGACTCACAAGTCTCCGCCTCACAGCCAGCCCCACTTTGTCCTAGTCCCATGCAGTTTGGGGCAAAAGCCGTGCAGTTTTTCTTTCTTTTTTTAAATGGAGTATAAATGTATTGTTTTAGCCTATTCTAAAAATGTTGTATTTTAATATTTCTGCATGCCTACGTCCCTAAACAATGTTGGAATTGCATTAATTGGATATGACTGCTGAGACTCTTTTGGATTTAATGAGCCCGGCTGTATTCATGTGTGATGATGTTCGACCTCACTGTATAACAGGAGCTGTTGTGAGCTCTAGGATAATCGCAGACTCGTCGAACTTTACAACCACAAACTACGGACTGAGGGCATTCAGAGGATGTATGGCTGTCGTAGGTATAGTGCCGATAAGGGGGTTTATCAGCAGTTTCCAGAAGCTTCAGCAACAGACTGATACCACCAGGATGCGCCACAGGAAGTGCTTTCTCCCTGTGTGGCGATAAGACTTGACAACACATTCACCTCCATCTCTTTCTCCTCTCTTCATCATCTTCATTCTTTATATTTAGGTCGTAGCTTACTCCCCTCTTCATACGTAGTTTGGTTTAGTAATTCTTATTTATTTTATGTTGTTATTTAGCCAAATACTGCAACTACCTCATCTTGTTGAATATTGCACCTTAATATTGCAGCTTACCCCATCTCAGCTCATCTTATTTTTAAATGTTTCTACATAAATACAGTATATTTGTATAAAACATTTTGCACTATTTGTACATTTTAGTAGTAGTTTGTACACAACTTGCTCAACAATTTCCCTCGGGATAAATAAAGTTCTATCTTATCTTATCTTATCTTCCCCAGCCAATCGCAGAACAATTGCGATTCTTGCAGAAATCTGTAAAACGTTTTCCATACCAAATCAAAGCATGCATTTTTACTTCAGCGTTGCTCAAGGTCTTGGAGTCTTAAAACGGTTATTTCTCGAGTGGTAAAAAATGTCAACATTCAGCACCGAATCTGTGTAACAAATTGTATCAACCGAAAAGTTGCTTATGAGACACAACAGAGCACGGGAATGGCCACAATGCTCTAAGCCCTTATATACTCTCATAATTTATCTCCATTTATTAATTGAACTCACTTTGGTTTCTGATCCATGACTAGAACAACTTGACACACAGAGCTGAGCAACATCTCAAATGCGTCTCCCTGTTCGCAGCTCTCAGATGACGTACACCTCTTCTATGTGACTCATAGTCTCGCCTTTTATCTCAGACGCTTCGCTCTGCTGCCTCCCATTCCTCTTGATCCTCTTTGAGGTGTTTCTACACCTTGATGTCCACCTGTGGCAAACTTCACTGATGGCACATTGAAAGGCACACGCCTGTCTATGTTAGGTCTCTTCACATCTGACAATGCAGAGCAGAGCAGAAACCGCACGGAGGGACCCCCATGCTTTTTATTCGAAGTACTTTGCAAAAATGGAAGCCCAATAACTGTACACAAACCAAACTCTGTACACTGAAGAATGAAGAGTAGGTTCAAAGCGGGAAGGAGAACGGTTGGAAAAAGAGAAATCATAAGAATTAAAGCACAAATGAAAAGGAAAAAGGGGAAAAAAGAATTTATCTAAATCACACCTTTTTTGGGGGGAGGGGGGGGATTTTCTGCCTCTTTATGAAAGCAAACAGTATAGAAAGAGGAGAGGAAATGAACTGGGAATATGCACCCCATTCACTAGGATAACACCATTTAAACTGAAGTGAAATGTTAAAATAGTTGACTGTATTTTACTAACCTTATTACTCATTCACTTTACTGAAACATCGGCGAAAGAGACTGAGCGTATTCTCTGTAATGTCAGCGGAGGTGTTTAGGGGGAAGGGTTGTAGTTTAGTCTAGAAGTCACTCTTTAGATTATTACACTGAAATTGGAAGTTGTGATTCTGAAAATGTCAAGATATTGACACTCTTCTCTTGGGCTTCTTCCGAATGCAAACTCATGTGAGTTTAATGACTGAATGGTCAAATATGATTTTAAAAAAAAGCAACACAACAGAATGAGCTCTCTCTGCTGTTCTGGGTCAGACGTTCTCACAGAAGCCATTACACAGATACCAAACAGTTTGGTATAACTTTATTTTTGAACACTGTAAATTAAGTCACTTTCACACTCAGAGCAGCTGCAGCAGAGGCCGGTTTGACAGCAGCTGACACCCCCTGCTGGTCAGCGTCAAACCTCCTCTACTAAAGTTCAGGATCATTGAAACACATCCACTACTGAAGCAGAGATGGAAACAAATGCAACAGTTTCGGTCTTCTCAAAAAACAACAAACAAGATTAAAGACTTGACGTCAGGAAACAGTCGCTGGATCAGGAAAGTGGTTCTGCAATTCAGGAACTTAAAAAAGAAAGTGTAGAACCTGCAGCTTTGTCAACCAAAACAACCTGAATGGATTCATGTCTGAGGCTTCGCTCAGCCACAGGATGGGTATTTCTTTGGCAGAGACTTGAGACTACCACGACGTTTAACCCTGAGGAGGTCAGAGGTCAGGAGACGCATGAATTTGGTGTTTTACTGCTGCAGTACACGTCAAACATGTTACCTCACTCAAATGTGTTTATTACACGGCTTTGTTGAATACACGATTGGGGAAGCAATAAAAAATAAAAAAATTATTAATAAAATAATAAAAAAATATATATTTTGAGTCAAATTATTGATTTCAGCAAGTAGCCATGGTCATCTTTCAGGGCGATTCAAGACCTGTTCACCCTATATCGCTGTACGTACGTGTAGACATTGTGCAGCATCATTATGTGTATATTAAGCCACCGACAGGAGGGGATTAAAGAAGTAAACACAGCCAGAAGAGAGGGATGTGTGTAGAACCCTCCATTTGACTTTTTATTTTTTTTATTTTAACTCTCACGATACTCGCTGCCCGATGACGTATCCTAACCTCCACCTTCCACCACGAAGCACCAATATCCTCACGTAAAGCACACAACATGTTCCAATATTATTATTTTTTTTTAATTGCTGCTTAATTCCATAAAATGCTTCTACACAGTTCCAATCTTGAGCTAAACTCAGTGGTTATATATTGAAGGTACCCGTGTGGTTGCCAATTTGGTGCCATTGATGATTGTCAAACGGTTTTAAATTATAATTTCTCCTGTCTATGGCATTGAAATATCTTTTATATTATCTTTTATATTATCTTATAACAGTATTTAAACTGCAAAATCATTTTTAACTTTGATTGTTAGCAACCGATTAAGTGGCCGTTATTAGTTGTCATGAGGAGCATTGATTTGTGGCGGTATGGCTCTACTTTACGTCGTTATTGACTCAGTAGGCAGTTATATGACGTAGTCACGGACCCCCTGTTGAAGCCTTATAACATTCGAAGCGGGTGTTTTATATGGTGCCATGCCAACATTCCGATGCGAAGGCATGTCCAGCCATACTCTGCCTCTGATGACTTACCCTGATATTCTTACCAATCTCACTCGCATGCCTAAATCTAACCAACCCAACCAACCAACGCAACTAGTAACCAATTAGAAGCAGAGTAGGGCGGATCATGCCTTCACCAAGAATATCGCTGTCATTCTGCATAATAATTAGTGAGATTATGCGTGATTTGTTGAAGTGAGAGTGTTTCTTTTCGTAGCAATGGGCCTTCGGAAGAATGGGCATTTGTTTTTCAGGGCTAACGGGCTTTCGCACAAATGGGCATTCGGTCCAATCAGACATTTTTCGTACTATTGGGCCTTCGGAAACAAAGGTCCCCATTTTATATTATTAGAAGTAATAATAGTTTTTACTACTGGAACAGAACCTGGAAGTTCCTTCACTCTCAGCTTTCTATTGAGCCAACAACCCCCAGCTACTTACAGGGCAGGCACAGAAACCGCTGCAACTATCGCTAACATTCATCTGAGCAGAGTTGTTTCAGGGCACTGCAGGTTCTGCACTTTCATCCATCCGATAGACTTATCAGTGTAAGATGACCCCGATGTGTTTACACACTTTCATGACAAACACAGAATGACAAGATCACACGACAGGACAAAGAAACACACTCAAACTCATTTGCTGAGTGTGTTTACCAGAATAAACAGAGCTCATGTCTCTCTTTTTTCTTTTTCTTTTTTTTTGCAGCGTACTATTTTATTTTACATGTTGCCCTCATATTACAGTGTGAGTTTGCTCCAAATGAAGAATTTTATTCCATGTAAATGTTCATTTTGGGATAAAGAAAATAATTATGTGCAGCTCCTGGATATGAGCTTTTTTCCTCTAGGGAAGTGAAGTACCAAACACTCATCTACTGTACTATCATTAAGAAATACCAAAATGTGCTAACAGTTTTTTCTTAAATGCTCATGTTAGTGCAGAACCTGCATCTATCTACAGTAGGATGTATTTAACAGGAAATGAATATCTTCCAGGAATCACAGTCATAGGATCATTGAATGCTTCAGAAAAGCCCTTTAAATTGTGATTTGTTTTCTGCACCACGGCACACCGCAGAAACACAGGAATTCACACAGTGAAACACTCACATACAGCTGCTCTGCACTGTCTCACTTAGAACCAAAAACAGACAAAACAAAACAAAAACACAACGTTGTGCTGACAAATCTACACAAGTGAACAGAAACGTGTCAAACAGAAGCTCCATGTAATGTCTGCCATGTTTTTAGCTTTTATTCTTCAGGATACAATTGTAATTCAATTCCCAATTTTAAAAGATATCAATTCAATTCTTGCTATTTAAACATCCCAGCTGAATGTCTGAACGTCAAGATTTGAATTTTTTTCTATTATTTTTCTTTTACTTTCAACTTGTCAAGCTGGTTATACTAAGAATGTAGGAAATCACAAATGTATTTTTCAACTCCAGTTCTTTTAACTAAACTAACCAATAATACAATTTTATCCAATTAAAAATCGAATTTCTTTCACCAGTATTATTGATATTGGAGATTACATTTTTGATGTAAACAATTCACTAATAAAATCTAATTTAAAAAGACAATATTTAACTCAAATGAATAATTAGTGGGCACAAAGGATTTTTCTCACCTATGAGATATGACAGCCTCAGAGAAATATTATTAGATATTAAATCGCTTCCTATATTCTCAGCATTGGTTTTAAACTTTGAAAGCTGCTCACACACTGATTAGACCTTGACTCACTCCTTGAGAAGAGGTAATCAGACAGAATAAGTGAAAACGCTTGTGCAGCTTCACCTTGGTGAGCACAAGCTTCAGCCTGAACAGATAATAAACTATACAATTAAGTATTTCAAGATATTATTTGGGTCTTATAAGGTGTTAAGTGAAGGAATTCCACTGGAAAAGAAATAAAGGGGAAATGTAACACTGTACAGTTGTTGCTACTCAAACACACATAAAACATTTTGTCTGTGTGAACATCCACCTGTATATTTTTCCAGTGCATAAATGAATCACAGGCAAGTGGTATTAAAGTAACCAAATATACTGTATGTTCAGTGCTGGAGCAGAATGCTAGTCTGTTGGAGATTTGACTGTAAACAAATAATGGATTATTAAAAACTGGGATAGAAACAAAAGAAAACTGACTGTAGGTGAAGTCATTAAACAGATGTGTATTCAGCTTAATTTCTTCTCTAAAAGACAAATTAGACTTTTTTTTCTGGTAACAAATCCCATGAAAAGACCAAAACCAACAATGTGTCTCAATACTTTTTGACTTCTCGTCTGTGGCTCTCAGCTCCAAGCCCATTGGTTCCTACTGAAGACTTAAATCTTTCAAAACATCTCACAAATATATAGTTTAGTTTGTTAAAAGAGGCTCAGTAATTTTGTAAAATAGTTTATCACTGTAGTTTTTATTAGAACAAAATAGTGCATTTGTTGGGGACTATTTTATGCGGCGGAATAATCCACATTTGGAGCTCGAGTGAGTATTTGTGGCAGCATGATGGTGAATGTGGGATTAAGTCAAAAATAAACTACAATGTGTGTTCATTGTAATGAAGGAACAGGGCAGCCAGTGCAACAGTGAGGCTCATTGATGTGTGTTTAATATTCTTTGACAACAATGGAGCTCTATGGCACAGAGGAAGAAGATATATCAGGCTTTGATACGCACACAATACTTGTTAGTAGATACATTCACTGTTGTTTTTGGGTACGTACATGGGATTTGTTGACAATAACACCAGACTCATCCTTTGTAAGAGACTCTGTTAACTTGAACTACTGACTGTTAGCTAGCTGGATAACTAGCCATTAGTCTCATTTAGGAAACGTCCATTGGACTTTATGAAGGATTTTACCTCCATGTTTGTCTATTGTGTGGTGCATTCAAACAAACAAAACCTGTATTAAATGTATTGACAAATTGTAATTGTTCTAGTTTATACTCTGATACACACACGTTGGTTAGCTACTTCACTAGCTAATTAGCAATCAAGCTAATTTTCTAAACACAAAATCAGCCATAGTGGTCAACAAATAATTTGTTTTAAAGGTGCAATGTGTAATACCTGGCCACCTACTCCAAGCTTTTTTCACCAGCAGCATTTCACCTCTACTACTGAGTCCATACAATCTGAATTTACAGTCATCAGTTATAAAAAAAGGAAGAAGAAAAAAAGCCTACTATTAACTAACAGCAAGAATACGCAAAATCGACCAAACTGCTGAAACACCCTTAAATTAAAAAAGCGAACCCATATCTTCACGTGTGGCGTCAGCCTATAGTTTACATAGCTGTCTTTCTGTTCACTGTGGCAACAACCAGGGGCTGTAAGCTTTTATAGTTTGTTTATTGGCAAAATCCAAAGTGGCAGAAACAAGAAAACGACCCGCACTTAAGAGTGTGCGGCAGGTACGGGAAACGGACCTTCAGTTAGCGGCTGTAGCGACCTGAATCCATCCATAGGTGATTGACAAGCCCTCAGGGCAGAGCTACGACTTTGTCCTCTCATGTTGGACTGAGGGTAGACGCGTCTCGAGGTACAAGTGGCTAGTCAGTTAGCATCCTAATTTCATCAAAGATCTCTGTCTTTGACGTAATGTCAACACTGTAACCTCTTCGCATTCTGTTGATAATGTTAATTTTTTTAACATGTTGGCCATATCTTACACCAGGGGTGTCAAACTCTGGCCCGCGGGCCAAATTTGGCCCGCAGTGTAATTATATTTGGCCCGCGAGGCAATATAAAATTAATATTAGACCTGGCCCGCCGGTACAGAACAGCGCATTCACCGCTAATACTACAAATCCCATAATGCTCTTCTAATGTTTTGGTGCGTCAATCAGGACAGGACCCAGACATTTCCTTTACTCTGTGTCAGTAGCGATCTGTGCTTCGGCAGGAAAGCCCCCGCTCACCAAGCCTCCCCGTGCTTCTCTTTCAGCTCACGTCGTGACCTCATAATTCAATTGTCACCGTGTTACGCCTTCCCAAAAATGGCGAAAAGAAAGGCAGAAAACAGAACTTTTTTGGACAGGTAGGAGGCAGAATATCTGTTTACATATGTAAAAGACAGACCCGTTTGTCTTATTTGTGGTGCCAACGTGTCTGTAACAAAGGAGTACAACATTAGACGTCACTATGAAAAAGTTTATTTTGATATTTACCTCAGAAGGCTGCAAATAGAGAAAAAACATACAATTTTTATTTAAATTTTATTTAATATGCCATTGATATGGTTTTTTATTTGAAATTTGATTTTGCATGTCTTCACTATTAAGTTACATAAGCGTTGCTTGTTTCATATTCAATGTCAAGCAAAACTTGTTTGTGTCCATATTAAAGGTTCATTTTTTCAACGTTGGCCCGTGACTTTGTTTAATTTTAAATTTTGGCCCACTGTGTATTTGAGTTTGACACCGCTGTCTTACACATTGCACCTTCAAGTCAACACTGACAAAACATTGTCTGTCAGAAACAAAAGTTTGGATTCACAAATGTATTCAGCTATTAACAGTTGCTCCAGAGCTGTAGACCTCCATTATGGCTGCCAGGAGATGTGTGAAATCACCCAAAAGCCCTCGGTGTTGTAGTACATCAGCGCAGCACCCACATCACAACACTTATATAACATGTTAATCTTGTGTGTTTGCAGACAGCACCAGGTCAGTGCACCTTTCCTCCAGGCCAGCAGCATAGAGCTGCTTCTACCCTGCCTGCTCCTAGACGTCGGTGCTGATGCTGTGGGTGACCACCTCCTTCATGGTGACTGAGCGGATAAGGTTGAGCTTCTGGTAGAAGCTGGCCAGGTCCATGGGCAGCTCAAGGTCCTGCTGCTGCACAGTCCTGTAGCTGATCCTGCGGCCGCCGTTGCAGAGCCTCTCTGGGTGCTGCAGGTAGAAGGGCAGCGAGCAGCGGGCGCAGGTCGGGCAGAAGGCATGTGAGCGGTGGCACCTGCGCGGCGGCGGTGTGGGGGAGTAACTGGCAGGCCCATTGGCCTCAGTGAGGAAGGTGGGAGGGTAGTTATCCGGTTCGTCGCCGTAGTGCTCAGGCGTCGGAGGCGTAGGGGGAGCGGACAGAGCAAGGGGCCGGGAAGGAGACATGGTGGCGAGCTCTGGTTCCTCCTCTTCCCCCTTCTCAGACTCCTCCCTCTTACAGCAGTAATACTGGAGCCGTCAAAAACAGTAAGAGAGTGCTACAGGTCAGAGTTACTGTCAAAAGTAAGGATTTCTTTTTATGTTAACACTGACATTCATCATGCAGAACCTAACAATGTGAAGCAATGCTACTAAATGAAACGAAACAAATGAATCCAAACATCCACCCTCTGGATTTGTGAGCTGAGCCCTTATCGTAAAATGGGTAGATTGTTGTAAAATCATCCTCAGGACGAATCCTACTGACTTTGTTGATCTCATAAACTATAGTATACTAGTATACTATAGTCAACGTAGTCAACGTAGTCACCATGATGTCATCCATTGGTTAGTGACTACAGTTTCTGCCATATTGGCCAACGCCATTTCGTTTTTTTGGAACCAGAAGTGAAACGAGAGGGTGGAGCAAAGTACAACCGAACACTGAATAAGACATATTTAGACGACCAAAACATTACAATTAACTTTATTGAACTGACAACTCACTGTGAAAGGGTTAAAATTCTAAAACAAAAACACGAAAAGCACCCAGACCTTACAACCCTGTGGTATGGATCTGTCAATCAAAAGGTAGCCCCGACCTAAAGCATACTCTGCTTTATCGTTTATTTTACTTTAAATGGGACCATCATTTACTAGATGAACATCATGCTGTGTTGAAGAAGACTTGAAACTAGAGATTGAGACCATAAACTCATTAGGAAAATGTTTACTGAGGTAATAAATCAAGTGATAAGTAGGGTCATTATTTCATAGACTTATACAATATATAAGTATACAATCTGACTTCCTTTTGCAACCAGTGGCATCGCCCCCTGCTTGCTATTAGAAAGGATGCAGGTTTAAGGCACTTCTACATTGGCTTCATTTATCTACTATGAAAGGGTTTACTAAAAATTTGGTTCGGATATTTATGTTCCCCGAAGGATGAAGTATAATAACTTCAGTGATCCTCTGACTTTTCATCTAGTGCCATCGTCAGGCCAAATTTTTAATTAGTCCAATACTTTGGTTTATGATCAAATAAATTACCGTCAACCTCAGCTGTCCTTTGTGCTTCAAATGTTAGCATGCTAGCATGCTAAACTAAGCATGCTAGCTGTGCCGCTGTGCCTACATAACATCACTGTAGACTTTTGTCTTCAGTTAAATACTTTGTATACATTGTACTTGGCTTGTTTTTTTTACAATATGGTGTCATGGTGTTACAATTGGTTATGGTACTTTGTTCTGTTAAACATTAGTGAGTAGTAAAACATTCATACCTGCAACCTACATAAACACAATACAGCGACGATGGTCAGTAAGATGACTGTAGCCAGAATTCCTCCTGCGATGACCACTGTCCCGGCTGACATTCGAACTCCTCTCCATCAACAGCCTGCAGGGAGGAGGAGGGAGGAGGGGTGATGGAAGGACATGGAGAGGAAACAATGGAGAGAGTAGAAGAAGAGATGGAGCAAGAGAAGAGAAGAGTTAAGAGGAGGAGGAGGAGGAGGAGGAGGAGGAGAATTAAGGAAGGTGGGAGAGATGCACAGGTCCGTAAGGGGTGAAATGGAGGGAAAGAGGAACAGATGTAAAGGAGATAATGAAAGGAGGAGGAAGTGGGAATATCAAGGCGGGAGTACAGATGGTAAAAGGTCAGGGAGAGGGGAGAAAAGACACAATGGGGGGAAAGAGATGAAAAAAATTGGTGGGGAGGAGAAAGAATAGAGAAACAGATAAGAGAGGAGAAGGGAGGAAGAAGAGGATTCAATATGAGACAAGGAAGGAAGAGAGGAGAAGATGAGAAGCAAGGAGAAAGAGAAAAAAGGAAAAGGAGAGGAAGAAGTGAGAGAAGGGGACAAGGATGAAAAAACAAGGTGGAGAAGGAAAAGAGATGAGAGGGTGTAAAGATAGAATGGTGAGGAAACAAGAGAAGGGTGACGGGGAGAAAAAGGGGGATGACAGGTGAGAGATAATGATGTTACTGTAAAGTTTTACGAGTCTACTCAACAGTTCCAAAATGTTTAAACAGTTTTCTCATGCCAGCAGCCATTACTGAAAATACTGCTGATGGATTTTTATCTATCATCTGTTAGGACACAGTAAATTAACAAAAATAAAGTCACAGTCAGCAAATATAGGCAGGTGTGACACATTAATACTGAACGTTGAATGCTTGAGTTGGAAAAATGTTGGGCCGTGAACACAACCTTGGGAATATCTCCTATTTTGCTTTCCAGCAGAGAGTTAGATGAGGAGATCAACAGCACTCTCTGCTTCACAGTACATATGAAGCTACAGCCAGCCAGCTTAGCTTAGCACAAAGACTGGAAACAGGTGGAAGCAGCTAGCCTGGCTCTGCATGCACAGCACCTCTAAAGCTCGCTCATTAACTAGAAGGCCTTTGTTTGTTCAATTACTACCAAAACCAAAGTGTAAAAGCAAACACATTCTCACTCCCAACTCGTCAAATACTGACACTTGGGTCAGTGACCCTAAGCCTCCAGGGTCAGTTTTGGACGTGTCAGGGATGGCGTGTCAGTTTGTGGTCATTACATGCGTAGTGTGTAAGTGTAAGTCGCTCTGGATAAGAGCGTCTGCTAAATGACCTGTAAAGTAATAGTGTCTTTTCAAAATAAGATTTGCGCTCTCGTGAAGTTTTGGCTCTTTTAAAAATAAAATTCTAAGGTTTTTAGGTTTACTTACGTGACAAAACTACTTAGTTAGGTTTAGGCAACAAAAGTACTTGGTTAGGCTGAGGCAAATGTTGTGGTTTGGGTGAGTAAGTTGGTTACATAACTGGCATTAGTTAAGTACATAAGTGACGTGACAAAAGAAAGGCAAACGGTCCAACAGAAGTCTCCCGGGTTAAAGTCCTGTCTTTGTTTGTGGACTTTCTTGCTTGTCTAATAATGACGCGGATTGGTTTACATTGAAGTCAGTTAAAACCCAGGTTCGTCTCATACAGACGCCTGAGGGTGCCTTGATACGCGGGTATCAGACGCCGAGGGACACTGACCCGGTGTCGCTATTTGACGTGTTGGGAGTGCCACTGGGTTGGTGGAGACGACTACTTAAGGAAACATGGTGTACAAACGAGTCACACTACTTCCGTCTCTGGTCCTGACACATTCTGCAGTTTTCCAGTCAATCCCTGCAAGAGAAGTGAAACTTAGAAGCAGCCTGAAAGGAAGGTCTACCTGAGAGACTCGCCTCAGGGCAAACAAGTTCCCTGCATGTGTTCAAGCATCAGGGGTGCAAAAACAATGACAATAGTTTTTTATGTTAACTTTGAACCCTAGGCTTTTTCTTTTTGTTGCAAGGATTGTAAATTGTCTCAATCTGGTTCAAAGTTATTAGGAAAACGGCAAACAGGCCTCTAGGTTCAGACATTTATTCAATGAGATGAATAGCTTATGTTAAGCGTTGCATGGGCCGACTGTATTCCATTAAACATTTCTTTAGTGTAAGGCATTCAGCTGAGTGCTCCCAAAGCAACCTGACAATTAAACAATAAGGCAGTCAACAGAGCACAAACCTCCGCTAACACCGAAGCCCTCTGCAACCTGCGGAACTGCAGCCTCCAGGACCGTTAAAGATGGCTTATTGTTTGTCTTCCAGCACATTATGGATACAAAAGATTATAATCGTCTAGTGGCTGAAAGCTTTAGTGTTGAATCAGCTCGCAAAAAAGAAAGAAGATGTGACAAGTGAATTTGAATACAACAAAAAGACAGACTGATGGGGGAAATAGAAAAAGTCTTGATGTCCAAAGTAATCAACATAAAAAAGAAACGGATAATATTTATTTGTGTCTGGAAGAAGGTTTTCAAGAGAGAACAGAAATGATAAATATGGGACAGGGAAGGTTTTACGAAGCAGAAATAATTCAGGGAAAAGATGACACAAGGAACTTCTTCAGTTTGCCTTTTTTTCTTCACGTGTGAATGAGGACAAGCCAAGAAGTCTGTTTGTAATCTCCTTGAAATTACATGAGAGAGAGAGAGAGAGAGAGAGAGAGAGAGCGAGAGAGAGAGAGAGACAGAGAGCGAGAAAGAGAGAGACAGAGAGCG
>CALSBV010012215.1:5198049-5238712 GCA_943590825.1 Bovichtus diacanthus | reverse complement strand
TGTGTGCCCAGGTGTGTGCCCTGGTGTGTGCCCAGGTGTGTGCCCAGTTGTGTGCCCAGGTGTGTGCCCTGGTGTGTGCCCTGGAGTGTGCCCTGGGGTGTGTGTGTGTACTTTTTTGATTGTTAAAGCTTTGAGAATAAAGCTCTCTTTTCATTATGACACTGCCTGTTTTCTGCGTTTGGGTCCTCCCCTTTACCCCACCCCTTTGATAGTTCTGATAAGTTGAATCTGACGAGGAGAAAAGGACGACCGAGAGCTTAACAAAACATTTGTACGCGCCAAAATGTTACAATTAACTTTCATTAACTGAAAACACACTGTGAAAGGGTATGCTCTAAGATGAACACACAGAGAAAAAGAAGAGAAAACCAAACAGTAGGTCCAGTGCATTCCTGCACCGCATTTTTTGAATTTGCATTGTGGGCACAGCAGTCTCTGATCTGTTGCTGGGTTAGCCTGCCTCTTATTTTATCCATCTTATTTTCCTGCAGCCGTACAGCAGCGAGGGGCAGGATGGGTGGTGGAACAGCCCTCACGGCCGATCCCCACTGAGAGCGTTCGTGACGGAACCTATTTTGACAACCTTCTTAAGTAAAAAAAGAAACACTTCAACAAGGCTACATGCTACCACAGTCACTTATATCATGCCCGGTCACATTAATCTCGGCCCTTAACTCTCGGCATCATTTCCGTTCTGACTTGCACACAGCTAGAGACCAGAAGAGTTTACTGGAGCTCCATAATGTGCTGGTAGTGATTGCTGGGAAATCAGTGACGCGAGCAGCAAAGCCTCCGTCCTCCCACACATCACTGGCTATTGCACTGGGTTTCCATAGCGAAGGAGCCCTGGATATCAGCGTCCCAGAGGGCCAGATTACACCTCAACAGCCAGTCAGCATCACACGCAAATCCCCGGCCAGACACACACTCAGAGCTCAGCATCCATCCATCATCAACCCTCAATAATAGAAGATCAAAATAATCTCAGAAATTTAAATAACTTTTTTTTAAAGTGTGTATATCAGAACATACACTGCAACACATTTCCTTGTATTTAAGTTTTTTTTCCATTATTAATTTGAAAAAAATGATTACTTGTTCTAAGAAATTTCTACAATAGAGATTCAATGTCTTGAATCAAGACAAAAGAGAAAAAAAAAAGAAAAGTGAAAATTCTTTAAACAAGTTCATTTGCAATGGAAAAGATTTAAGTTTTCACACCAGACTTTCAAACTGTTACGAATAAATTACTTTTTTCTGAGATTTCTTTTCTGCAGTGTAGATACATGGAAAGAACTGTGCAGGACCGACAATCAATGTTACGAAAACTATAGCAGTGTCAGTGGCTGCAGGAGATCAAGGTCAGTTTCACATGTTTCTTCGTCGCTGATGCAGGTTATATAATGCACCATGAGAGCAACTCCTGCTTTTCATTTATCTTTCCATCCTGATGAAAATCCGTCTCGTTGACAGAAAGAGTTTGAAGGATAAGTTTGGTGACATTTTTTGATTGATACGAACAGTTATTGTCTGTGTATCTAAAGCCTTAAAATAAACACGGATTAATCTGCCACTGAAAATAGTCCCCAACCAACACACTGTTCTGATCAACTGTTTTAGGAAATAACTTGAGTTCGAAAAAAAATAGAAACTATATATGTGTGAATTGTTTTTAAAGATTTAAGTCTTCAGGAGACACCACTGGGCTTGGAACTGAGAGCCACTGGCAGGAAGTCAGAACATATTGAGAGACAAACTAACACACCGTTAGACATTTGTTAACAATTACAGCAGGAAGATGTAGATTAATGCTAGTTTCATGCTAATACTTGCAGCTAAGACACCTCTTACCCAAATTATATTGCAGTGTATCATGTCCTTACGGGAGTATTATATTATATGAGGTGACTATAAATTATATATTGAGTCAGGGCCAGAGTTACCATTAAGGAAACTGAGATCATATAAAAGTAGTCACTTTAAAATATATTTAATTTGGCTACTTGTAGGCCAATAAATAACTAAAACAAATTAGTATTTCCTCATCATGCCGAAAGTGTGGAGAAGACTTCATACAAGGAAATATAGTCAATCTAAATTACAGTTAAGATAATGAATTATACAGGACAATCTAAAATGATACTGACAATCTCATTATTTATAACATACTAACTATAACTATATACTAACTATAAATTAGAAAACATTATCCATTATATCATTTAAATGTTTCACGTTTCATATGAGGACAGTCACCCAACAGAACTTCATACAAATAATTACAAGCATTGGAGTAGGATTATAGAAGTGACGTCATTAGCATAACCCCTCGATAAACCATATGATGGATTTCCTGTTTGCAAGGCAGAAATAACCCAGAGAACTTCATGGTGCGACGCGCACTTTGACACATTCACTTTGTCCACATTGTGTGGATTCATACTTCAGCAGCCCACGCACGCACGCACACTGAAGTGTGAACTGTGATTGCTTCACCAACCTGAATTAGGCTGGGTTTATCTTATAACAGCCTGGAAATATTGTCAATGCAAACTTTGCTTTTCGTGCGTAAAAGCGTTTGCGACTACAAAATGACACACAAAAGGAAAGACCGCAACAGACAGTCCACTGAATTAAGCAATACTCTACAATTTTCCAAAATTAACTTTTAAAAATCTCTATAGTAGTTGAAAAGACATTTCCCTGCAACCTTTACGCGCATTGTATGCGTCCTAAAAGCTTCAAGCGCGGGTTTCAGGTATTTCTCTGGCAAAAAACAACCGATTTCTGGCACTTTGTACAGTTACACCCGGTTTGCTTAGTGCACCACAGGAACCACAGACACTTCCATATAAACAGCTGATAATCTTACCCATCACATTAGTATTTGGATCGTCCCATGGCGCCCCTTCGGCACCTCCAGCTCCGGGCGCCCCGGTTTGCGGGCAGAGGTGACGGGTAGGAGGTTCAAGTTTCAGCTGGGAAAGGTGTAACCAAACCTGGAACTCTCAGCAAACGGCGGCGTTTTACATCCACACATTCATCGGACCTGATACGAATGAGGAGCAGAGATGTGTCTTGGTGCTTCAAAGAGGCAAACTTGTCTTCACATTTCTTCTGTAACTTCACAACCCGTGCTTCGTCGCACAGCTGGAAACTTTTGAAATGCGGCAAAACGTTTACTTAATGGTGAAGAGTTTCCTTCCTTGTCTCTTCTACGAATCTTCCATTCATTGAGTGAAACTGTCTGCTTCAGAGCAGGTTGCAGATTAAATCCCAAATTCAGAAATATTTCCTCTCCAGGTCCTGAGCTTTTCTTTTTGGCTTTAGTCCCAACAAAACGTTGAAAAAACCAAAGACATGATCCAAACACACACACACACACACACACGCACGCACACAGGGTGACCGCAGGAGGACGAGTTTTTGCGAGGAAAGCTCTGGTCCGCTTCTAATTAATTGGGGGGATGTATGTTCTGCACACCGGATCCCGTCTCATCTGTGTTGCAGCGATGCTGACCTGACTGGATGTGACCGTGCGTCACAGCAGCGCGCGCTGCAAAAAAAAAAAACACCTGGAGGATACATCCAGGTCGCTTCAAATGCTCTTAAAGTTACACCTTTATTGACTCAAATGACGTGGTACTGTTGGAATCATCTGCGTAATTCATCGAAACATATGTTCCTCTCAATTTATGGACAATTGTTTAACAATTAGGGAAATCAATTAACATTTGAGCCCCACATTCTCCTCCTGAATTTGGTCGGCACATGGATAGTTTGTGCAGTTCCTGTTTTCCAGGTGACTTTTTCAGCATTGTCACCTTCAAACTCAGGAGCTCACCTTCACAGCCAGGAACATGATCACAAGATCTGATCCAGGATCGGGCCTTCAAAGCTTTGTGTACCTTCTTGTGGATGACATGCTGTAACTCATTTATCAAACGGGGACGTTATTCAGCAGCTTTAGTTTTACACAGCACAACATAACTTAACAAATAACTTCAGTTGTACTGTATGATTATCTTGTCCAAAATGATTCTATCCAATCATATATCCGGTGCAGTGGCGGACTCGGTGTGTGTGAGGGGCAGGGGCAAAACAAATATGAAGGGCACCAGCGTGCAGAACGTTTTTGTAGCATTTAAAGCAAGCCTATATGTCACTGTATGTCCTTTTAGCCAGTTGAAGGGCACCCTAGAGGACACTTTATCATATTTTAATCTACGATAGAGGCATCTAAGAGGGCGCTACTCTCTCTCTTAGGGAAAAAAATAATTAGCTGCCCTGGGAGAGCTTAACACGTGGGAGATTGTCCCATGTCCCATCCAACCAGTATAAACTGCAGGTGCCGTAAAGCAAGGACATGATGCTTTACTGGCTTCCCACCTGCGAACAGGGCCATCTGTGCAACGACAAGCCGGAGGAACTGCTGATGGGAATCGAGCGTCAGGTCTCTGTAGTTGTAGGCAAAAATGTTCCTATTGCAAATGCACAGTGATGCATTTGCCACCAAAAGGGGGGTCAGTCCATCCTCCGTGACCCATCCTTTATGACCTCCGCCGAGAAGGTTATGTTTTCAGCTGGGCTCGTCTGTTTGTCTATTTGTCTGTAGGATTACAGAAAACTACTGGCCAGATGTTCATGAAACTTGGTGGAAGGCTGTAGCATGGGCCGAGGAAGAACCTGCGAACTGTGGAGGCAAATCCGAATCACGGGGGCGGATACATGAACTGTTTCGTTAACCTGGCGAGACAGGGCATTTGTCCCTCATTCTTAAGCGGAGAGATTAGTTCCCGACTGGAGAAGTTCAAGCGAACGGCCCCTCAAGTTGGAAACAGCCATCAACGTGTTGTTGAAACGCACTGAGCAATAAAATACTGCACATCTTCTTTGTAGCTTCCATGTTGTTTCCACATTACAACTTGAAGCTCATGAACAAAACAAAGTTGGAAGAAAGACTTCCCAACTCAGGAAAGGGTTTCCATGTGATAAATAAAGAAATAAGAATAAAAACAGCATGACACCTTTAAAATAAGCTGAATTGATTCTGATTCGGTCAGAAAGATATGACGTGAGTGCTGTTTTATTTTGAAAAAACTATTTCTTTTGTCTTTGTCTTTGTCTTTGCCTTGTCTTTTTCATGGCATAAAAAGTGCTTTCTCCACAAAGAGAAGAGGGTTACTGTTGCCAACAATGACAGTAGTAGAAACTACAAACAAGAGTTTAATTTAACAATAAAGGAAGTTTGCTCTGTTTCCTGTACGGTTGCCTTGGTTTCAGTTTTGAAACCAAATCAAGAAAATACTTTTTTGGCCACAAAAAGTGAGATCCAGTCTTGGATTGCAGCCGGTAGATAAATAATCAGTTTACAAAATACAGAACTTTAGAAGTGAGGGATTTCCAGACCCTTGTCTGTATCTGTTGTTAGGGAGAAACCTCTGACTGGACAAACTCTGAATCAATTACATGAGTATTGGCTGACTTTTGAGTTGCTGTCTCTGCTCACAGTCAACCTCTCTCCTCCATCACTCCACTTTGAGCAGCACAGAGAAAAGACGAGTTTTCAGGGAGGCGGAGAAAGAAAAGATTTTACTGAGTGAATTATTTAGAGGTTAAAGCAGGCTGAGATTCCACTGTATTGTACAGACAAGAGCGTGTAATATTAATGAGTGGAGACGTTAGAGGTTATTTCTCCTCTTTCCTCTTGCTGTGCTTCGACTCTTCATCACCCAGCCGCTCCCAGAGGAAGCTGCTGCTCTGAGCAGCGAAAAACACATTTGCAGGTCAAACCTGCAGAACTTCACTGACACCATGGACCACTGTGACTTTTATTAGATCTTTTCAGTTAAAGCAGGAAAGTAAGAGTCAGCATCACTGACGGAGAAAGGTCGCACATGAACAGACTTTGAAAAGGACAATGTTTTACTTTTCTGATTGCAACAGGAGATTCTACACGATAGATACAGATACACAATCTGTCATTCGCTGCAATGCCTAAAAACGAAATACTTTGCGTCTGTGAGTCTTTCCTGTTCTTCAGATGGTGCACACTGCAGCTGTTAAAAGGGAAAATCTAGCAAATGTAGCGTTGCACTTTTGTAACAGGTCACACTCATGATTGACAGTTTTATTTAATTTAAAAGAAAAAAGGATTAAAATCGAAATCGATTAAAAGCAGAACCACATATCATCTTTTATAGTATAGTTTTCTCCCTTGTCATAAAAATTGGGCCTAAATTGCAACTGCTGACAGTTCACATCGAATCAAAAATCAAATCAAATCAAATGTCAGCGTTGGGTCAGAGATCTGTGTGTGCTACGGTCGGAGCGGCTAACGTAGCCTGCAGCAGACGTGAACGGCGGGCTACAGAGGTCCAGTAAGCTCACGGATTTCTTTGATTTTCAAACTTGTAGATCATGGAGTTCGTCCTTAAACAGTGAATGCGTTCCTTGTTGACCAAATCTATTGTGTTCTCGCAGGAATGTCGTTGTTTTTTTAGAAAATGTAATGTTGATTACATGGGAAAATGAATGTTGATAATATGGCCAATTTTTTTACAAAATGTTGAAAAATTACATTTTAGTTTTTTTTTTAAGTATCATATGTTGAGAAATATAACTTCCAGTGACCAGAACATTTACCCAAAACATTTCTTTTTTCATATTTTCAAACTTTGAACTTAAATAGTAAACTCAACTTGGTTAATTCAATTTTAAATGTTAATTCAAAAAGTGGAGGCTGCAGTCCACACGTTCGTCAAATGGTAAATAGTAAAAGAATATACAGAAGAATCAGAAGCTCTTTGTTCTCTTCGTCACTCCTCCTCCTCCTCCTCCTCCTCCTCCTCCTCTCACTGCCCGTCCAATGACATCGCTCAATAAGACAAACAGAGTCTCAGTGTAACTCATCCACTTAGCATTGATTCCCGCATCAGGCCGATGGATTACCTTACAGTGGGGACTGTCTACACCTGGCAAGGTCAGGTGACAGGTCAGCACTGATGAGGCAGAGTCTGATACAGACGATGCGCTCACTGTCCAACAGAGCTTTTACACCACGGAGCGCCCGACTCAACTGAACGATAGCTTTTTATTCAATCGCCCTCTGTGCTTCTCTGAGGAAGCTGTCGGAGACGCGTCAGTGAAAAAGGTTGACAGCGTTATCAGCGTCAAGTAACATACTTTGAATGATTATGTCTCATCATCACATTCCCCAACCCCGTATAGCTGGCTACGTCCACGCGGAGTCAATAAACGAATGTTCGGACTCAGATTTGCTCCTGCTCCTGACTAGGCTTAAGACTTACACACGATCTTATTGAGAAGAAAGCTCAAGCTTAGATGGTGCAACCAGCGTAACTATTAGGTCCGGCGTAGAACGGCAAATTACGACTACATAAGCCTTATTGGTGCAACCGTCCCTGGTTCCAAAAGTGAGTTAAGTAGTCGAGTTGGGCCAAACCATGCAGTGGAATGGAGGCATTTGTCATCAATAAGTAAATACAATAACTCTGTCGAAGGTTAAGACCCCGAGAATCTGTCGGAGTCTGTCATGAAAAAGTTCAGACTTGAATAAAGTTTGGGTTTGAATTCTGCAGTGCCTTCAGTCAGATGAAGGCCCGGCACTTTTGCCGATGGGTTTCTCTTCCTGTGGTCAGTAAAGTATAAAGGCACAGTATGTAGTTTCTCTCCTCTGTGGTCTCTTTCCTCCTGCTCTGCTTCCTCTTCTGGAGCAGACAAGGATCTGTGTCCTCCAGCATTTGTTCCGCTTCAGTTTACAAGCCTGACTGGCACGGAGGAGCTGCAGAATCCTTAATGTGACACAGCATCATGATACCCACCAGATGCTATCGCTCCTCCTTTTTGTTTCTCTCACATACTGACAGGCCCTGTGTTCCACGCGCTGCCTCGCTCTGACTGTTCTCTCAGTCAGAACATCATCCAGAACATGGTCGCCACGTAGCGAGCCAGCGGGTTGACAGGATGTTTCCACCTCCCCACGGCTTTCCACACAAAGCCTGTTTACAACTGCAGCGTCCCCACAACAAGCTGCGGAACAACTCAAACATTCATACAGCTGAGCAGCCTCAATCATATGCTGGCATCATATGCTGGCTCCCTGCATCAGCTATCACATCTTTCAGGACTCCTGTTTTTTTAACATTTATTCAGTTTTTATAGTTTTATTCAGAAAAGAAGAAGTCAGTTGTCAAATCTGAGCCAAAAAAAGCATAAATAAGTGGACCAACAACTGTCAAATCCAACACAACAAAGTGGCCTCTTTTAATATGTAAGACCAATATTTTGTCTGTCAAATGTGTCTGTTGTTGCAAGGTTAAGGTGTTGATACGGGGACCGGCACCGGGCCTCTGGCGGTTGCTTCAGGGGTTCTCTCCCATAATTACAGCAATAACTGTTCATGTGTGATCCATCAGAAGAGATAGCCGGGGGTTAAAAACTATGGCTTGATGCGCCTTGATGGACCACTAAACTCTCCGGCCAGAGTGGTTATTGATTTGTGGCGCTGCAGGGCTGAGGTCCTGGACGCTGGGGAGCCGTAAAACGCTTCACTTAGGGTTTCAGATCACTTCACTCAGAAAGACGAGGCGGCTGCCGGGCTGCCAGGCTCCTTTAGAGACATAAAGGCCGTCACTGCTGTATTCTTTCAGATAGTCTCCATATTTGTGTTTTATTCTTTATTCATAAATTTGTACTTTAAATAACGCTTTGATAGTTTGATTGTTGGTGATCCCGTTTAAAGGATAATGTTCCGGCACAGCAGTGGCTAGCGATTTAATCTAAAAGGCACACTCTGATTCAATTATTGCACAATCAATATATGAAACTGAAAGATTCAAGAGAAGACCATGACTCATCGACACGTCGTATTTTAGTCAGAAATTTAAGTCAGAAATCCCTTTATGTGTTGAGTCTAATGCACACTACACTGCTCTTGTGTGTGTCTTTAATTGTATTAAGACACACACAATCAGTTCAGAAATTAATGAACACTCGCCAAAGGCGACAGCGATATTTCCCGTGCAGTTCATTCAAATGGATAGTAAAGCCCATGACAGACTAAACATAACAGTTACACATGGAGCTTTCAGTCTGCTCTGTGCAGTTAATCAGAGTGACAGAAAGCATAAAGTACAACACACACACGTCTCATTAAAACTGTCTGATTTCAGCAGAAATGACTCCTCCAGCTTCTGGCATTCAGTCTGAGTTAGGTCACTGAGTCACTGGCCTGCAGGTCTGAATCAGAGCAACATACTGACAATAACACGTTCTGTCCCAACAAAACACGGGAACAAAGTCGTGTTGGAATCGCGGTGAAACAGTTCTAGAAACGATGAATTTAATCATCTTTATTATTCCAGTTAAGCACAGTGTGCAATAACAATGAAACCGTGAGGAAGTTTACTGTTGCTGTTAACACTTTTCTGATTTGACGACTGGAAAGACGAGAGTTGATGGAACATGTTTATAAATGTAACTTGATTTGATTTGATGTACTGAGACAGAAGAAGAAAGGGGATGAATTGGAGGAAAAAAACAGACTCATCTTACATTTACATTGCGGAAAAAAATTCTAAAACAGTCGATCAAGTCAAATCCACGTGAATCAAGCAAAAGGTTTGTTACATTCAATATTAATGCGCCGTCATCACAAGTGGCATCAGATGTAACATTGCAGTCTGTTGTCCTGTTGTTTCAGGATGGAATGTAATTTTGAATTGGATTGTCTTTAATGTCCCAGAGCGGCAATTTGGTTTTCAAACAGTAACCAATTCACATCATACATTAAATAGTGGAAATCCTGCATTAAGAGGATGTTGAGGGTCCGCCAAGATGGCCTTTGCCCTCTGAGTGGCTCTAACTTGATAAACATGGGCAAGATCTTTCAAGTTACTGCCAATGGTCTTTTGGCAAAGTTTAACAATCTTCCCCAGCATATTTTTGTTGACCATGCTGGAGGTTGCCAAACCAACAAATTCTTGCAAAAGTTCAAATTGACTCAATAAAAGACGAATAAAACATTTTTAAGAGCAATCTGTCAATGTTAAAACGCTCAACTTTCTTAAGAAAAACAGTCTCAGTGTTGGCCTTAAAAGTCATTTTGTCACCCAGGATGGTGCCCAAGTACCTATATTAAGTGCCTTACTATTAACAGCGCTGTCCCACTGATAAAAGTTGGAGGGTTTCTGTGAAAAGTCTATAAGCATCTCTCATGTCAGAGACATTGAGTTGCAAGTAAGAGTCATACCATTTGATAAAGTTGTCCAAGGCTGGACCGTGCCCACCTCAAGGACCTTCAGGAGGCTGACGATCACTGAATCATCCGCAAACTTCATTACGAACCTTGAGTCAAACCTTCTCAGGCTGTCATTGGTGTAGTGCACAAATAACCACGGACGACGAAACAGCACCCCTGGAGTGATCCTGTAGAGCACATCAAGGCCCCGGACCTCATTGTCAGGAAGTCGACCAGCCGACCTATGGTGCCAAAGTCAATACCCGATATTCCAGAAAGCCTGCGAGTGAGAATATGCGGCAGCATGCAGATAAAAGATGACAAGAAATCAACAAAGCATACATGCGTCCACTTGCCCTCCAGGTGCTCAGCTACAAAATAAAAAACATTCTCCTTGTGACAAATTGGGACATTATGTGTGACCTAAAATTGATTTGTTAAGGAGTGATTGTAAAATTGGTCGTTGGCTGTGGTAGCTGTGGCGGTAAGCCGGCCTGCATTCAGTAACATAATAGGAGCTCTGTTGTGTCATCTTCCGACTCTGTTCGTGTTCTCTTTGTGTTGACCTTTTGGAGCCAGGCCAAAATGATCGTGAGGCTATACTAGACTTGCCGCCAACATAGAGAAGCAGTTCCCCCTGGGTAAGGCAGTTTATTTAGGGCCATTATGAATCGCCCAGAGAACGGTTTAATTATAAATGCCACTGCTTTCCGCCCTGTGTAGCTGTTTGAGGTTAGGCATTGACCTCAAGTGGTTAGGGTCAGAATAGCCCATTGGTCAGGGCATAGGACCTGAACAAACCTGAAATACCTTGCCAGAGAACCTCATATAGAGAAGGCAGAATAGAGTACCGGCAGCTTGCAAGCAGTGCCGCTGGGTGAGAAAAAGTCACGGTACACCAAATTGTAAAATGTATAAGTGGCGGTATTGTGTACTCGTAAGTACTGGCTCACTTGCACTGGTAAATAAGTGAGTAAAGTTGCTGTTGTGGAAAATTACCTGAGACAAACTGTTGTATGTACTCAATGTTTTTAGTCAATTTTTCGTTTTATCTCCCAGAACCCCTGTCTGTCACCTCTGTATGCCGTCTGGAAACAGAGAAATGCCACAAAATGTCATTTTAATGTCATCACACATCGTGTTAGAGAGGAGCTGCACTCCTGAATGAGGGATCCACTATGTGAAAAACACAGATACTTTACTTCAATAAACTCATCTGCTGTCATCAAAGTTACAGCACATTAAAATGTGCCATTAACGTCACAAGTCATCGTCAGTCATCTGATTACAAAACAGTTGCTTTTAGTTCGGAAAAGTTGATGAATTGAGATGTTGATGAAGAGAGAATTCAGTTTTTGAATAAGCAGGTGCAACCTCTCCTATTACAATTTATGGTTCCATTTTACACACATGATGCTGACACTAAGTAAACCTACAGATTTTCATCAAGTCCTAGTCAGAACATTTCAAAAGACACAAACTATTAAAGTTAAAGTTAATGCTGTATTTGATGTTGCAAAACGTTCAGTTAGTAAGTATAAAATATGCTGGATGCAAAAACAACTGTTTTGATTTTTTTTTTTAAACTACAGTATATGAAAGTAATGGCACACTAGAAGCAAGTAGACCATTAGCACATCAGATATTTTGACATGCCAAAGCAGGAAAAAGCACAGGTGGAATCAAACTTATTAATTATTAATGATGTCTGCATCGCATTTAGGTGAGCCAGTCCAGGGCTCTGTTATTGTTCATTATTTACACTTCTGCAAGACATATACAACGCGATGAATTATCAATTAACACAGCTGAGTAGACAGTAGTCAATAGTAAATAATACTTGTTAATAGGATGTTATACTCTTGTTATTAAAAAAAATAAAAGTGTCTGAGAGCAGCCTGTGCTTATTTATTAGAAAAAGTTTGACATTTTGGGGGAAAAAAACGCTTATTTGTTTTTCTTGCCGAGAGTTACATGAGAAGATTGGTACCATTTATAACTCGTAACAAAATCCACCTACCAGGAGCAGCTCTAAAGCTCAATTAATTGTTTTATCTTGGAGGTTTTTTGGGACCTATTATCCGGCAATTGCAAAGTAACAGTGACTGTAAAAATGTGATTTGTTGTTTTTAAACTTCAGTTTTTGTACGGATTAAACAAACGAGATACAGTGTGTTAATTAGTGAGCTTTAGAGGAGTTAGTATAAAAACTAGTGCCAGGCTAGCCGTTTACCCCTGTTTCCAGTCTTTATGCTAAGCTAAGCTAACCAGTTATCCATGACTTTTCTTTGCACTACACCAATTAACTCTTCAGGCCTTCAAAACCGTTTTGAGTTTACATCAGGAAGCAATTAAAGTGCAGATTTGACAAACTGATGCAGGCAGCAGCTCTCGGTTACTGCAGATGTCGTCGGAACTTTTCCAAGTGTTTGCTGGATGTCTTTCCTCCAACTGTGTGAACGTCAGAGCAGACTTCCTCTTTCGATCTGGCCCGTCAGCTTACAGGTGTCTACTGTTTCACCTCTTATTTAGTCTAGGGATTCCAGTGTGAGAGGTGCCTGCGACCTGCCTGAAGGGAGGGAGCCTCTGGCATCCAGCAGCTTTATTATCATTTCATCAGCCTGCAGGTTGACTGTGAAAGGTCAGACTCCTGGACGGCTACCCACTGTGGTGTGAAGGCCCTCAGTGTTGTGGTGAACTACAAGGCTTAGCTGGATCTCCTTAAAACACCACAGGCAAGGGAAATGTGATGTTCGCATGATATGCCGAATTAGCCCTCCCCGGCTTTCCCACCAAACCCCAATGTTTATGAAATATATAGAGTTATCCTCATGTTACAGCCCGCGATGTCTCTCCCTGCGTCATCGCTCGGGCAAGGCAGCAGTGGTCAGAGTCTGGATCCATCCAGACAGCCGTCTGATCCTGAACGCTGCACAAACTGGCCCTCATCTTCAGACAAAACACAGGAAATAACCTGTGTTTCTCTTGTCTTCAGACACAAGCTTCTGTTTTCACATTGCTTGATTTGTTTCCAGTGGATAAAGGTGTGTAATATATATATATATATTTTTAAAGCTACATAGGCTAAACCCCTCTCGGGCTGTTAGCTTTGTAGGCGTTCAGCTGACAGATCAGGCTTTAGAGCAATTCCAGGATTTTCTTTTGAAAAGTTCTTCAGTCTTTTGCTAATTTTTCATCCATTGTGAGTGAGATTTAATATTAATTAAATCTCACTCTTTATACACTCATGTGGCATTATGGAAGATATAGTACCATATAAATACTGAGTACTGTAGTAATTCAGCCAGAGCAAACCCCAGCACCGGTGGTCTGATCCCGCCTGATCAGCAAACTTTCTGTTGCCGCCGTTACACAGGTTAGACCCAGCGCTCCACCAGCCCGCTGTGACTCCCGGTGCTGGGCTTTGTGCTGGCTGCAGCAGATTTAGACTGGCTCTGCATGCTCCACAAAAGAGGCGAGACTTGTGTTAACTTGTGGTCCAGTTAGTGAGCTAGCGAGCTGGATTGGAGAGCTATTGTGCCTGACTTACGCTAGCATGTTCCCACTCTCAGCTAGGGTTAGGGTTAGAATTAAAATTCACATGGTTAAAATTAGGTTAAAATGTGCACAAAACCTGTAACAGAACAGTTTTTTTTGTTCAATGCTGGGTTGCCGTTGCACAGTGTGTAGCAGTGTTTTGTTAAAATTAACTTTAAAATAAAAATTTGTCAAATGATTCACTGACACAAAACACATTTAATTGGATAATCTATTACTATATTATTCTATTTGTCACATAGAATTACAGCTTGCAGCTACTTTCTTTTCAAATGTGATGATTTGCCAGTTTTTTTCTGTTTCAATTCTGTAAAATGCTTTTGGGGTTTTTGTCAGAACAATGGAGGGTGATTAATTTAGAAAATAAAAATAACTGAAAATGACATGTTACAGTACACGTTTCCATGATAAGTCCAAGGGAGTACAACATATCACAACCGGTTACAAAGATACCTCCTCCCGCTCCTGCAGTGCCAACAGCATTATTAATAATGAAACACAAAGATTTCTATTTGATGGTTTGGTCCTCTCTCTGATGCGCTGACCCCACTTTTAGAAAAAGAAAAAGGCTTTTTCAAAGAATATTCCAGCTCGTCTCCACTGAAGCGCGTGGAGAGCATCTCTGTTTGAAGAGGCTTTTATTGGATATGGAGACTGAGAGCACTTGACAGTTCTCGTCTCGCTACGACATCTCTGCCTTTTCTGTCCCACTAATGCTGCAGGAGGCGGTTCAAACCTTCCCATATCAGAATCTGGGAGAATTACTTCTTCTACTCAAACAAAATCTCAGGTGCATTGACTTCATTTGTTTTTAGTGAAAACGTGAGGTAAAAGCAAGTTTAAATTATTTTAATTATCTGGGGAAGTTCCATTTCTCCAAGTGTGACAAGCTGCTGGGTAACGTGTGGAAAGTGAACGCACACTTTCTGTGCCTTTTAGCAAGGCACTCACCCTCATCCTGCTGCTGCAGTGGAGCAGGCTGGCTGTACTGGGAAGCTCCCAGCACAGGGACAATATGAAGTATGGCAATGCTGGAAAAGTTTTCAATGAATCAATGAAGGTTAAAAACGTCCAAGGTAAAGCTATTAAGATATGCAAATGAGGTCCAAGTGTGAGATTAACGGACCGTGCATAAATCTGAAGGTCAAAGGAACAACTGCCCTTTCTGAGCACATATGCTCTTTATCAGCAATGCTCTGTTTCATGTAAGGTTGTACACATTCACACTGTGAGCTAAGTAAGACATATTTAGCGCTCTTACTTTTAGTTTCAATCAGCGTCTCAGTATCGGTCTGCAGTCTTCAATCCACCGTGCCTGTCTCGAAACACAAACCAATAAATGTCTGTGAGTGTGCATTGTGGAGTGTGATGTATACGTGTGTGTGTGTGTGTGTGTGTATGTGTGTGTGTGTGTGTATATGTGTGTGTGTGCGTGTGTGTGTGTGTGTGTGTGTGGCCAGGCAAGCCGAGGTGAGCTGGAACACACAGTATATGGCCAACTACTGCTAACTTCTGTATACAGTCAGAAGTAAAGTGCTACAATAGTTACACATTCACACACACTCAGATACTCAACGTTTTTTCAATATATAATCAAAAACTGCAATGCTGTCACGATGAAAATGAACAAGCCAATAAGATTTCACCAAAAACCGACAACAAAGTACAGCTGCGGCTGATGCGAATGACAATAGTTTTGCAGGTATTTGGTCATAAAGAAAAGTATTTGACAAAATAAATGTTTTACCTGATGATGGGGCTAGATGAAAAGTGACTACAAATGTCAACTAACTTTGGCGATCGCCTGATATTTCCTCTACCGCCACCATGAGGGCGTTAGAGGAAATATCAGGCGATCGTCAAAGTCAGTAGGCTTCCTCCTCTGGGGAACTTGGATGTTTGTTCGCAAATTACGTGTCATTCCGTCGAAAAGCTGGTGAGATATTTCAGTCTGGACCGACAGACTGACGGATCTTGCAAAGGTTGGAAACCACTGCCCAAGGGAACACATCTTTCTGCTAACTCACCAGCCTACCTTGAAGTCAAACCAGCGACCTCATTATCTGCCTCCGGTCACCCGGCAGTGAGTCATTCCATCAGAAGTTTAGACAGAGCAGTCACAAAGTTTAGTCGTACCTTTCCTCCAATGACATCGAGTCTCAGCTCACCAAACTGTCATTCTGAATGTATTACAATAAGGTAATGAATATTCATTGACCATTATTAGCATATTGTTCAAGATATTAGCATAGCCGGTGACACAAACATCAGCGTGAGGGCAGCAGATGAATCAGAGGGCACGCAGAGAAGGAGTGGGCAGATAGGGCCACAGGGGACAGCAGGTCTGCATTCATTATTTCCATGAGCCGGACGAGTCACGGAAGACACAGGAAGGCCTGACAGGGAGAGGTAGCAGCAAAGGAGACAATTCACAACACCAAGGGTTAAAGTTAAGTCCGGGCAGAGGGGATGTAGAGGCAGAGACATGGAGACCAGGTGGAGACGTTTCCTATGCAATACGATGCAACCTTTCTGTCGGTAGGACGAGCACCAGGCTTCACAGTATTCGTTTTCAGCCGTCAGCTTGAAATGTACAGAGCACTTAAATTCCATGTTTACCAAACTTGAACTCCACACAAATGTTTTATTCGCCCCTATCATTCACACATAATAGAAGTGAACGGGAGGCGAATATTCACCATGTAAAATGTTCACACACGTGACCGTGCCTTTGAACTACGGTCATTTTGCAGCAATCTCCAGATGACCATCAAGCACAATCTGCACCAGATCTTCTGAGTTATCCTCCTGAGACCCAGCCCATTGACTTGTGTCCTCTATAGTGGACATTTTGTTCACATGCGCCTCCTTTTACTCTTGTGAGCTCTTTACTCTATCAATCCCTGCTGCATTGTGCAGAGGACATACATTTTTGCAAGATGTTTTTTTTTAACCTTAAATGGGTAAGAAATCACAAAAAAAAAGGAAATTGGAAGACACTTTCCTTCCCTCGGTTCCCAGGAGGATATAACTGAGATGATTTTCAAATCAATCCAAAACTGTGTGTGGAACAAAAACAGAAAGTTAAAGAATGGAAAGGGGCATCTTTCCAATCCATTTGACAGGACTAATGGCACCTAATGGACTCGTTGGTTGCTAAGTTGAAAGTGATTGTGACCCTCCAGTTACACATTTCCATGTGTGCACACACAGCTACCCGGAGAGGCGAATGCCGTCATGCTGCCGTGAGATGCCAGGTACGATGAGGCTCTGAAATGCTAATGTGCTCAAAGATAAAGGCCATGCATTTTTCATGTAGAACACGGCAGCTTCGCTCCTCTGATATGACAATGAGCGCTTATTGTCCTGTGTGCTCAGCTGGGCTTGCGACCATGGGTATCAACGCAATCTCCACCTTGCTCCCTGGAACTGATTGAGCTCTGCACTGCAGGAAACATAATGTACACGTTGCAAAGAAGATGATATATTTTTATCATATCACTTGAAAATAAAGATTGTTAATGTCGGATTGCTAATGTATGCATGTGGCAAGGTCACGGTTCAAATTGTTTGAACTTCGCCCGCAGAACTTGACAGTAAATCAAGAATCTGATGCAGCTGCTATCGTTGAAAATCGCTGAATCGTCTGAAAGTTCATCTGTTTTGTGCGTTAGGATGCGGATGTATGCTAACTAGCGCTAAACACAAATTACAGCTGAAGCTGAAGCCATTTAGTCATAAACCAAAGTTTTGTATCAGATACACGGAAATGTTGACTTAACGACGGTGCTGGATTCAAATTCAGGAAATCACCAAAATGCATTCGGAGTTGTGGGCACCACGGTTATCTGTTACCAAATTGGATATTAATCCATCCAGTAGACATTTAACTAAAAGCCAAAAATGTGAACCTCATGGTGGTGCTCGAGGAAAAGTCGGAGGATCACCAGAGTCGGGGAACATGAATGTCTGAACCAAATTTAATGTCAATCCAACCTATAGTTGTTGATATATTTCACTCTGGACCAACGTCAGTGTATTTGGTCTGGATTAGGCTGTAGTTACTTCCTGTGAAGAGAAAACTCAACCACCATCTATAAAAAGTGCTGGAGCTTGGTCAACATGCATTTTTAACAATATAAGGTATTCTTAATACAATGAATATTAAGTGAAATGGAACATTTCAGCTTTTGTTTATTGGAAAGTCTCATAGGCGTTATGGTGATATTGAGCCAGCACCGTCACGTATGAAAAACAATGAGTCAGGTATGCATAGCATTAATACTGAAAAAAATATATTTTTTACAACACTCATGCTGTATGTACGCATATCGCTAGTGTAAGAAAAGAAAATGCATATTTTTCTCTTTGTTTTGACCCTCAGTTCACACTAAGCCACACCACAATAACAAAGAATGTTATAAAACCTGAATGCTAACCAGCTCCAGGTGACCTCCGACCTCTGTGGTGGGCTTGCAAAGAAAATCTACTTATAATAATGTATCATATGTTATACTACTGTGTGGGAATGTTGTGTGGCTGACTGGGCCTATACAGCTGTGATTCTCAGTAACTGACTAAACAAACTGTGGTGTGTTTGTATCAGAGAGACAATAAGCATGCACGCAATTTAGTTTGTTTACATGTTAAATTAGCATGCACATATTCAAACTCTGACTATTATCGCAAGGAAGCTATCGATGCAGAGAGGCCACACATGATGACAAGCCAACACAAGTATAATAACACAGGGAGGATGCCAACAAAGCGCTTGGAGAAGCCCATGCGTTGCTGACAGAAGGCTCTTTGGGAGTTTGTAGCCCTGTGTTTAGCCTCTCAGGCTGTGGACTGCCCCCAACAACCTCCACCAATCACGCATCACTGGACCAACAAGTTACATCCAAGGTTATATAATAATGATAATAATGATGAGTAAAAGAATTCCTAAAAATTGCTGCTGACAAAGAAGACCTTAATATTGGGTAAAACAACAACCCAACATCAACTACAATTAAGAATTCAATGAAAATGGAATAAAACAAACTAAAATACTAAATAATACAAAAGATAATCACGAAAGCAACCTAAACCAAAAAAATGTAAATGATAAAATCAAACAAAAACAATTATAAATAAGATGAAAACAAAATTGAATCTAAAATAGAAATATATATAAGATTAACTGAAAAATACAAATAGGACACTTAACTCCAAAGCTACAAATATGTGATAATAGTACAGACATATTTGATTATTTTGAAGAAAGAATAAATTATGATCAATTACAAAGTTTTATTAATATAATATTGGAATTATTTATACCATACTATATAGAGAATAGAAAAAAATATATATTACCGGCATTTATATAGTTGGTATATTACTGCTATTTAACATAATTCTGGGGACATGTTTTGAACATATTGGAGCATCTATGCAAATATACAAAAATGTAGTACATTAACGATATGCTTTATGACATCTGTGTGTGAGGGACAGATAATAACTTAACCTCAGACAACAGTGGCTTCAGGCAAGACGCTACTTGTTACTGTCAGTATCTCATTAAAACAGGCACGGCCTGGTAGTCCAGCTGCCTTTAATGAGCTGTATGCCTGATCGCTGTCACCCAGAGTGCAGGCAGCCATTTATCCAACAACCCTAAAACAGAACAGCTCACTCAGCCGAAATGAAGCCTGACGGGACCTTCAAGGGCACAGCAAAGTGCACGCTCGCCTAAAACTCACGCCAGTCGCCCCCTCTGACCTTCTGTGGGACATACTGTCATACCAGTCTGCAAAATCTGCTGCTGTGACGCTGCCTTGCTCTGCAAACTGCACAAAGCATAACCTGTGACTTTTTGACCTTTTTTTTTTCAGGACATTTATAACCGATGTATCTGTGTTAGTTATTCCTCTCTGATTTCTGTGGCAACAGTGATTTCATCACCTTGTCTGCACGGCCTTTTTGAACTGATCAGTTAGAGTTCAGCGAGACAGACGGTTTATTGGTGCAGCGGTGGAGGAAGTATCATTTTCTTAAGTTAAAGTCCTGCATTCAAAACCTTACTTACTTACTGGTAAAAGTAGCATGCGCAAGTATTATCAGCAAAATGTAAGCGTGAAAAGTAAAAGTATTCATGATGCAGTAAAATGTTCCCTGTCAGTGTTTTATTATTATATATGATGTTTGTGGATTAATGTTACTGCTGCATTAATGTGTGTGTTGCATTTTACTGCTGTAGGTGTTTAAGGTTGTGCTTATTTTACTTCCTTTATACACTGCTGGGTAGTTTAATCTACACAACGCATCATATTCTATAAGATCATCACATGTGTGTATCTTTGTCTCTGTCCTGTGAGAACCAACGTGTCTCTAAAAAGTCCACTTTTCACGAGTTTATCAGAAAAACGATGCATTTTCCACCTGATCCAAGAGGCTTTTTAAAGAGTTAATTTAGCTTAAGAAGTAGGAGAATGTTCTCCACACGTTGACACTTCATCCTTCAAAATCTACACATCCGGAGATACGTGATTTTAACTGTTTGTCAGATGAAACGTCAGATGAGTGTAGTGGAGTAAAAAGTACAATATTAGAATTCCCTCTGAATTGCAGTGGAGGAAAAGTTAACGGTGCATAACATGCAAATAGTACAAGTGCCTCTAATTCATACTTAAGGTCAGTACTTGAGGAAACATATTCCAGCACCGATGTTATATAATTATCACTTTTGCCTTCTTTTTCTTTATCGTGCTTATGTATTGATGTCATGCTGATAAAGGAACCATTTTATGCAACGTGAAGCAGCTGAAAGCAGAAGGCGGTTGACAGAGGCAGAGAGAGAGCGAGCAGTTGTGTTATAAGGTGTACAGAAACATCAGAGTTGTGAGTGTATACAGTATGTGTGTGAGACAAAGAGACGGGGAGATATAGATAGATGGATAGAGAGAAAGATGGGAGTCTATGTTTTATTTATCTCTAGTTAAGTGCCAGTGAGAGCTGCAGTAAAATCTTCTGGATGAAACCATTTCCCTGGAACAACAGAGCATCCATAACCCTCAGGCTGTTACCTGCAATATGGCAGACCCATGGGTGGTTTTATTTGTATTCAATTAAAACAGATAACTCCTCCAACAAGCATTTTGTGATTTAGTGCTTTAGTGCAAGATTTAAACATTGCCGTAATTAATCAACAACCCAATGACTGCTTACTAGTAACACATGTCTAACATGAAATCCTAATTAAATGGAGTTATTTAAGCGATTGTTTTTGTTAGTCTGATCACACAGTTTCTAATTCATCCATTCACATTCAGTGCAACCTAAGTGATTAGTTTGGAATGAACTTACATTGCAGGTGAGACTGGAAAACAATGTTTTGCATAAAACCATCTTGATTGGTTTGTTTATTGCCATTTATGTTTGGTCTATAAGTGATTGGCTATAAAAACTGAAAGCAGAAATCTACCCTATGGCAATAAAGTTAGATACCAATGCACACACATACACATATAAGAAAAGGCAGGGAATCGAAGGAATCCAAATCCTTTACGTCCAAAACCTTGTCGTCGACCTTCGTTACTTTGTCAGTCTGTTGTCGCCCTCTGCTGCCTGATAGCAGCATTTCAACCAAACAGAAATGGTGTTCATTGTCACGCTCCTTTTGTAAAAGGAGGGTGAACAGAGGGGTATTCAGCTGGTTGCAATCTGCATCTGCAACGACAGATGCCGCCAAATCCTAGAAACTGTCCCTTTAAACAATAGCGTAAATAACTCGTCATCAAATGCAGACAACAGAAGGTGAATTATTTTATATTTGCCTGTATTTTAGTTCAGCCGAAGAGAGACAGGAAAGGGGAAGACATGCAGCAAAGGGCCACGGGCCGCTGCGGTAAGAACTCAGCCTTAGTACATCGGGAGCCTGCTCCCCCAGTTCTGTGTTTTTCATTGTGTGTATGGTCTGACTGGCAGGCAGACCATACGGCAGACTTAAATTCAAGGGCGAGCGTTTGATTTCCGTAGGCAAACACAAAACATAATAGGCAGCGCCGGCACGTGTATTGATCGTGGCTCATTATACAATTATTCGCACATCCTCCTTATCTATACGTAGCATGCGCGTCTGAATTTTTACTCATCTGGAAACAAAATAGGTGTGAGTAAATAGTGACTTACAGTGAACTAACTACAGGGACTGTCCTCTGGAGCAACTCAGAGTTAAGTGTGTTGCTCACAATGGTGGCAGCCTGATGTTGAACTCACTATTTGAAAGCCTGACTATTAGACCACTGGACTACCACCACCCTAGTACATGCACAGTAAAAGTACATGTCTTTATCATCCAGAATGTGTAACCTCACTTTAAAACTTTTCCAGATTAATTGTGAATTGTGATGTAGAAAATATGCAGGCGGCCATTTGTCCTCTGCTAACTTGTGTCACTCAGGGCTGACCATCAGACCCCTGCGGAGTTAAGAGGCCTGCATTTTGAAAAGTCTGTTATGTCACGAGGACTATCTCACCTTCACACACATTTCTCTTCTTTTTTTTTTTTTGGTCAAGCTTCACATCGGCTAACATTCAAAATGACAGTCCGGCCTACACGCAACGTTAACACTGAGGACTAAGCATTGAAAATATGACAAAATGACACAGTCAATCACAGTAACTCAGTCCTGCCTGATAAACACAACAACAATGCTGACTTCTCCTGGATGGGCCCATAGCACCTGCTGTCAGGTACAGGAATCATGAGGCAGGCAGGTCCAAACATGCAGGGTACAAAAGAATCTGATAAAACAGGTTAGTTACCAGACTTCTGCAAGCTTGATATTGGTCTGCATGCACTGCCTAACCATAGGACTTTTGTCTGACAGCATATTATTTCCTGGTTTTGCCTGTTTTTGGACAAGGTAAGTAGACGTAAACTTTTAATTATCCTTAGTCTTGTATTTGGGTTCAAACTCTTTTCTCTGCAGAGCCATTACACATGCAGGACGTGCCTACTTTACTGTTTTTGAGCTCAATTTACTGTTTACATGATATTCCAGAAATCAGCTCAATGTTAAAAGCTGAGAAGATTTATATATATATATATATATATATATATATATCTTGAAAGATAAGAGGAGCACCAGTCAAAGCCCCAAATCTGTACAGTCTGTCCCTTACTCTGTTATCTAAAAAAGGTTTTAGGTTTATGAAAAATCATGTTGACATATCTTACTGGCGAGTACAGGAATTGTGACGCAGACAAACAGGCAGGGTACAAGAATACTCAGAAGGAAACAGTTCACAAATAAATCACAGGTACAAGCACAGAAGCAAGAAGCACAACACACAACATCAGGCAAAAAAAGACACTTTATGATTTGGAAGGGCATAATAATGCATTGATTATTAAATCACAAAGTAATATCTTTAAATGTCTGTTTTTATTTTAAGCGGGAAAACAGTGGAAAAAACCACAGCAAAATATAAATATATTTTATATACGTATCTGTTCACTGCAGTGGACACGATGCATCAAGGGTATAAAAAGTGAACACATGTTATATAAAATAAAAAGCTTTTTAATATTGCTGTTTCATAAAACTCTTCAAGTGAACAATATATACGAAACAAGGCAGAATCTAAATGATGCGGTGCGATAAGGAGTCGGGCGGGTGAATTCTGGACTAGTTGGGGTCTATTGAGGGAGGTTGAGCTGATGCCGTAGAGAAGAGAGTTACAATAATCAAGGCGGGAGGAAATGAAGGCATGGATGAGTCTTTCGGCTGCGGGGCGGGTGAGAGAGGGTCGGATCCTGGCGATGTTGCAGAGGTGGTAGAAGGGGGTTTTGACATTTTGCCGAATGTGAGGCTCAAGGGAGAGGATGGGGTCAAGGATCTAGGTGGAGGGGGTAACAGTGGTGCCATCAATTGTGAGTGACAGGTCGGTGATTTTGCTGAGGGTGGATTTGGAGCCAATGAGGAGGAGTTTGGTTTTATTGCTGTTCAGTTTAAGAAAGTGGATATATAACACTAGATATAGTCTATTGACAGGACATTCAAATAATTGTATTTATCTTATACCTTATTTTTCATGTTGTATGTCATATTGCATCGTGTAGCTGTAATGAGTAATCATGGACTTAATATATATAACATATAAACTGCAAACAATGTAGGTGTTTTTGGTGGTGGAAACAGTTTGATTTTGACCAGAAAGAGCTGTTTATTGATATTGTATTTTCTTTTTTTTTGTCTTTCTGTTTTCTTTCATAGGTTAATAAGTCCTTACATTTATTATACCTGGCCTCAATTTCAGATAGAGAGGTCAACGTGTTCTGTTGTTCTGTTTGTTTGGCGTAACAGTAACCTTTTAAACTTTAGACTTAATCATTAAGATGTTTTTTCTTTTGCCCCATTGTATAATAGGGGCGAAAAAGGAAAAAGAAAACATAATTGTAAGCACTGGAGTTATACATTTCTATTGAATAAACAGAATGAAATCTTCTTGTTCTTTACTGTTTTATTAAGCCATCAATTGTCTTTAGCATTTATCATATTGCCAAATCAGTACAAAGAGTGGAAGCAGGAGGAAACTTCTGGCCTGACAACTCTAACACTTATTTTGAGCCTGCTGTGTCCTGTCATAACTCACTGTTAACAAACTATAGCTGATACAATGTGTAAAGCACCAAGATAAATTGTTCATCTGTTTGATAGCCATCTGGCTCATCTGTAGTTATTCCAGAAGGTTTTTATTTATACAGCACTTTTACGCTGGTAGTCGAGATCAAAACGAAGGCTGAGTTCTGTGCGAGCAAGCCGGAAGTAGAGGAACAGGAAGTTGGGAAGGGATACCATTTGGTGTCGTGGCCTAGGTAATAATGCAATATATGGGTGTAATGCCGGCTTCATTAACACTAACATGGGTTCTTACTGCCGCTACCCCTTGTCACGGAAAGGGAATCTTGGCTCCCCATTTGAGATCCTGGTGAACAAAGACAACTTTGAGTTCATGGAAAGGAAGGACGGCTCCTGGGATTCAGTGCCTCAGAATTCAGTCAAGACCTGTCCTAGCCAAGAACTATATATGGGAAAGAACCAGTGATGAGTATTGGTACAAGTACTACCAGGTCCTGACTCTCAACAAAAATATATACAAAAGAGCAAATGTCCAATGTCCACGTTAGAATTATTTTTAAACCTGATAGTAAGTGCTTCTCATAAATGTCAACCACTTATGTTGACTACTGTAATTTGAAATTCAGTAGTTCAGTAGTTCTAGGTTAGTAGGAGAAGGAAACAGTGGCTGGCCTGGTCGCTTATAAGATAACAAAGCACATTATTTTCTAACCTAAGTATTACAATGTACTGCTTATATTTAAAACATTAGTGAAAGAATAAAATTAAAATATAGGCCTACCTTGCAAAAATACACTATCACTTGACCTACATTGTACATTTCAGACTCATAGAATAGAAATAGGTTTTCCATTTTTTTTTTTTTACACAAAAAAATACTTTTTGCACAAAATGTTTAGAAGGAGACGCTGCACTGTCAATTTTTTCTATATCTGTGTCACGTGGGTGCCACTGCCATGCCTCTTTAGGAGACTAACGGCAGGTCTGAGTCTATTAACTGAAATAGGAGAAGTGAACATGAGCAGAGATTATGATTGACTGTTTTGCACCTTGGTCACCAAAGTAAATATTGGACCAATTTTTCACAAACCACATATCTTCCCTCTGACAGTAAAATGTTTTTTTTCAGATGGACAAATCAGGAGAAAATTAACTTTGTTTGAGACCAATCTTTCCTTGGCCTCATTAGGTTTTCCATCAAGGTTAAGGAAAAGTGGTTAGGAAAAGATTATCCGACTTCCCTATAGTTGGCTCAATAGCTCAACATTTGATGTTCTTATATTTTCACCAAGGCTGGATCCTAAGGTTCATTTTAATGCTACAAATTGGTGATAAGTGAAAATGATTCTGTTCTGCATTTCATTTGCAGATGAAGCTGTCAGTGTGGCTGATGTTGGCCCTGCCAGCTCTATCTTCAGCCGGCTTCTTCAGCTGTGAGAAGAAAGACGAACCAGGTAAACAAAAAATTGCCATTACAGTATGAATTTCCAATTTTCAAATGGGATAAGGATAAAAAATACTTTTTACACAAAATGTGGAGAGCCAAGAAAGGATATTTAAATAGAGGGTAAAAGAGGAATCTCTGCTGCAGCTCAGCAAAGAAACAATGTCTGTGGAAGCACAAAGAGGACCACTAAAGAATAACTTTAGATAACAAAAACAAAACCATTCATTAAACGTACATAATTGAAGGGAACATTATCAAAAATATAGATTGAAATAGATTTAAAATAATGTGAACCTGTCCTTTAAGATGGGGAGTAACCGATGTGTTTGGCGATCATAATGTTATCTTTGGTAATGGGGTTGCTGAAGAGTACATTTCCTCAAATCCAATAAACTGCAGGAGACAGCAGCTACGGTAACGTTAGCCTAAACTCTGATAGCATCCAGGACTAGTGATGTCAAAGATACCAGACATTTAGTCGTTGATACCAATACCAGTGAAATTCCAAGATTCTCGATACTGATTCGATACCACAGTAAAAAAAATCTAAAACAATAAGTCCCATACACTCGTTAATACGATTGAATATTGTTTTTTGTTAGGAAGTTTAACAGGTCATAATTCCCTCTCCAGTATCTATTTTACATTGCTTTCAAAACGTCTCCTTCAAACATTTGTAAAACTGAAAAAGTTTTACAAGATTACATTTGAACCCGCCACATTATACCGTTATACTTTACCTTCGCCCAATACACATTTTTACTGAATGAAGTCTGAACGGACCGTAATACAAGGATTTGTGTTGTTTACAATGTAGCATTATCAGAGAAAAAAATAGGCTGCACCTCCTGGATCCGCTTTTGGTTTAGAAAAAGGCTGGGAAAAAGACACCACCCTCCAAACTCTTTAAATTTGTTTTACTGTGTATGCACAGTGCTTCAACATGTGGAGAAATCCAGAGCTGGACAGACCTCCGTGTCTAGTTACATTTGCTAAGCTATGGTTGGACAATTGCTGTTTGAGCGAGGGGTTTAGCAGTTGGCCTCCAACATTATCTTCTTTTAACACAAGGGATAAAGAGATTGTAATAAGTGACTTAGAATTAAGTTTAAGGTAAACACTGTTTCTATCTGTGCCTTTGTCCTGTCTTTCATACAGTCCTGTTACTGGCCCTAAGTCTGGAGGACAGGGATCCCAATATCACTGCTAAAGGACCAAGAAATCAAGCTCTTCCTACTCCTGCAGAGCTTAAGGACACGCTGAGCCGGTCTTCCCTGTTCAAGTTTGATCAAACCAACCTGCAATGGCAGTCCTTTGACAGTTCACTCCCCAAGGGAGTTATTTCAATCTACAATGGATACGTTGGACGCACTGACTACCGTTGCAAATACGCATGCAAGGCCGGCTTCTACAACCCTCAGAAGGGTCCAAACTGCCATTAGCCCTATGGAGGGAAAGAGTATCTTGGCTCCCCATTTGAGATCTTAGTGAACAAAGACGACTTTGAGTTTATGGAAAGGAAGGATGGCTCCTTTGGTTCAGTGCCTCAGAATTCAGTCAAGACCTGTTCTAGCCTCGACCTATATGTTGGGAAGAACAAGTATGGTCTTGGAAAGGTGGATGTTAAACATCAGGCCTTCTTCCTTCCCTGGAAAGGTTATGAGTATTGGTACAAGTATGACCAGGTCCTGACCTCTAACAGAGAAATAAAAAGCGAACACATGTCGGATGTCAAGTATAAGACTGATGGGGTTAAAATCATTGCGTATTCTCCACTGACTATGCACAATTTTACCATCACTAACTATGACTGCCTGTCAGTGACACAGACAACTGTCAACATTTCATCTTCATATAATGGCCAAAGTTCAATACATGAAAATCCATTATTATGTTTTGCAGAGAAAGGAATACACAACCTACAGGAATGAAAGAGTAACTTTTTAGGGAAAATTAATCCCACCTTGGTTTGAGAAAGACAGCAGTTAACAAACCCACTGCACAAGTATCTGTTTATTGGTCGACGTCAGACAGAGTGAAAAGTGCACATGCTTTATGGTTCAGCCATAAACCAGTACATATAAACCTGGAGGTGACTGGCTGTGGACTCAGTGGGGAGCGACTGTAAGGGTGAGTGCTGTTCAGTCTCTTTTCACCTTCAGTCAATCAGACTCAGGACAATCAGTGATGATCCTGATCAAGTGTAATCCATTTGTATTAACTGATTAAAGGTCTTTTTTAAATCTAAACGTCTTCACTTATGTCAAGTAAAGACTTGGCACTATCAAAATATTAAATAGTTGAATGTGTGATCTGATTCACACTTCCCAATTGACCCACTGGGAATGAATACAGTTATTGATTTGAATCAAATTGAATTAAAATTGTTTATGAAATGATTATTAACAAAAGTATAATCAAAATGTAAATAATAATAATAACAATTTGTAAACTTTTTCCATTTCAGAGGGAAAAAAACTGACATGTTACTCTTACTTCAACTAGTTTTTGTTATCTTCTATTTTCTTCCTGTCACAGATTTTCACAGCACGATGTGGTCAAAAGAATTCACGCTCACAATTTATCGCAAAATCTATAGTAAATTCCAAAAAAATGTAATAATAATGCTATCAGTCAAATTCATCTTTAACTCTGTTTACTGTGCGTTTTGTCTCTTTCTTCAGCAAATACATTAAAAATACAAGTGTATGGAGGTGGAGATTTTGAAATGATTTACGAGGTGCTGGATTATTCACACGATATTATCATATGTGTATTACCATGATATCAATGTTTAATTTTTTTAAAACACAGTTATCATCAATACAGGTGTTTTGTGACACCCCTAATTATTACAATATTCAAAGGATTCAAATGATTCTTTTTTATATACACAAGTAATATATGTAGTGAATGCAAAGTGACATGCTCCTATGGTTTTACAAAAAAAAAAAAAAGAGCTAAAAATAAAAAATAGAAAGAAGATAGATATTCAAGACAAAAAAACAGCCCAAAGGAAATGTTGGAATAATACTGTAAATGCAGGACAACATGAAATAAATGTTTGGACCCTGTTTGTTAATTGTTTTGTTATTTAAAGGTTAAAGGTTAAAGGAAATGTTCTGAGTGTAACAAACGTATTTCAGATGTTGAAGTTAAAGGTTTTTGACTGACAACATTTTGTGCTTCGTCTCCAGATGAAGCTGTCAGTGTTGTTGATGCTGGCCCTGCTGGCTCTGTCCTCAGCCAGTCTGCAGGACATTGTGAAGAAGAGCTCACAGCACAGAAAAGGTATTTTTGTAACATAAAGTGATACAGATATTAGCTTTGCGTTACACCTGTAGTATATACCTAAACATTCAGGCTAAAGCGATTCTGAAGCAGATGTTTTTCAGACAATCTGGTCACTCGTGTCGACTCCTCCAACTCTTGCTAAGCTACATTTCAGTCTATTCAACTTTTCCTTATTATAGCATTTCTCTGGTGAAATATGTAAACTTTCTGTCTCTTTTATACAGTTTCCTTGCTGAACCCAGAGCTGGAGGGTCAGGTGCCTGAACCGACTGGTAACAAAGTGTTGGGCCCTCTGACTCCTGATGACCTGGAGCAACAGATAGATCTACCTGCCTCCTTCGTTTTCGGTAATAACGTTAACCTGGAGTGGCTGACCTGGAACGGCTCTTTGCCCAACGGAGCCGTTGCAATCTACAACGGCTACACCGAGCGCACCGACTACATCTGCAAGTACAAATGTGAGGCCGGCTTTTATAACCCAAGCCTGGGCCCCTACTGCCGCTATCCCTACGGAGACAGGGAGTACTACGCCCCCGAGTTTGAGATCCTGGTCAACAAAGACAACTTTGAGTTCCTGGAGTGGAAAGAAGGTTCCTATGGTTCCGTGCCCCAATATTCAGTCAGGACCTGCCCAGGTGTTGGCATCTACGTTGGGAAGAACAAGTATGGTCTTGGGAAGGTTGTTCCTCAGTTTGAAGCCTTCTTCCTGCCTTGGGAAGGCGATGAGTATTGGTACAAGAGTTACCAGGTCCTGACAATCAACAGGGATGCCTACACCCAACACCTTAGTGACGTCAAGTACGGCATCGATGAGGTCGCGATCTTCCAGTATCCTCCTGAGACCATGCGCATCTCCGGGGTCACCAACAACGAGTGCCAGACGGTGGTGAAGACAGTCACCATCTCAAAGACCACAGAGGTGGAGACCACGTGGAACATCGGCCGAGCCACCATGCTGGGTATCACTGGCAGCATCACAGCTAAAATCCCCTTCATCGGCTCCGGGGGTATTGAACTGAGCGGTGAGAAGACCCTGCAGTTCTCCAGAGGAACCACCATGGTGGAGTCACTCAGCCACTCAGTGTCCGTGGAGCTCACCGTCCCACCAAACCACTCCTGCAGAGTCCGTATGGAGGGACGCAAGATCAAAGCCGACATTCCCTACACTGCTCGCCTCAGCCGCACCTACCGCAACGGAGAGACCCAGTGGACCTCCATCTCCGGGACATACGACGGTGTCCAGATCGGAGAAGTCCGAGCTGTAGTGGACCGCTGTGAACCTGTTCCCGACTCCAAGCCATGCCCCTGAAAGACTGATGGAAAACACACCAGAAGATATTTTTGAACAACATCTGATGTTTGTGATATTGGAAGCAAATGATGTGTCACAATAAAAAATAAAGGCATACACATGAGAGTGTAAATGGAAAATATATTTAGTGTCATTTTGTGTATTAAAGAAACCTTTACATGTTGAAAATACATAAAAAATTTAATAATTTCCATTCTCTTAACAATGAAACTTATAGTTTCTCTGGACTTCTGCCTACAGCTTCTAATTTACTTTGTGAGACTTTTACCTTTTTCTAAACTACAGTTCAGAGGAAAATATTGCACTCTGTTCGCGAACATTTATCTGACAGCCGGAGTTACTGGTTACTGTAAATAAACATTTTCCATACAAAATAAATAATACATATACTACAATACGTTTGGTGCTGAATTTTGATTGCAGGATTTTTACTTTAAATTGTAACGTTTTAGTTTGTGGTAATGATATTTTTATGCAAGTAAAGAATAATTATTAAATTTTTACCACACAAACCAAACCTATTGACCAATTTCATAGAATGCTGCGATAAAATGATATATACAGACCTTGGGTTTTTATCGGCCATAGCTGTTTGCAAAATGACTTGTAGTTGCAGGGATTAAAAACAAAAATGTGAAAGAAAAATAAATGGAGAGGCTACAAAAGAAATTCATAATAAAACATTTTTATGAAAGGTAAATAAATCATGAAAAGGTAAATAAATCATGAAAGGTAAATGGATTCACAAGGAGGTTAAAGTTGTGTGACTTCACAAACAGCTGTTATGTAACAACCGTGATAAGTGTTAGTCAGCTTTTATTCATTTAAAAAGCATTATATTGTAATATGTGGTTGTTTTGAGTCTCTTCCTAGTTGGTACGTGTCTCTTTGAGTGACATCCATCCATGACCACAGTAATTATTTCCTTTGACACTGCAAATTTCACAAAACACTTTCTGTATGAGAAAAAAACAGCCTTGTTCCAAAACTACCAGCTCCCATTAAGTGAAAATAAGATGGTCAGAGAGAATAACAACATCACTGCCCGTCACCCTCACTATACACATCTGAAGAATAGAATGAATCTGAATAACATAAATGTCTCTCTTTGCATGAACGACGAACACAGTCAGCTAAACGCTGAAGCAGCTGAAGGCCGTGACAGCGCAGTTTTGTCAATGTAAATGACCTTTACACAGCCCTCATTCAGACTTAAATAAATAAATTGATAATAACTTTCTTTCTCAAGGACGCACACAGATGGCCATGACATCAGCGATTTTCAATGATAGGGCTGTACGTGCAGAACAATGTCCGTGTTGAGCCGCTTCTCCTCCAGTGTAATCTTGGCAGCCGGCGACATTACGTAACAAGGACCTTCTTAATCAGTGCTCCTCTTTTACAGGGGATTTAATCACTGTGTTCCCTGCCTGAGCTTATCTAAACATACAGTATCTTATCATCAATGAGCGGCACAGCACTTTGGACATCATGCGATCCTCTATTGTCTATTAGATTTGGGACATTAAATCCAGGCAAATTTATTTATGAAGCACTTTTAACAGTCTCATCAAAGAGTAAATTCACAGCGGGCGGAGGGAGGAGTGCTGTTTTATAAGCAAGGATCAATAAAGAATCCTGTAATCAGTATCAGCATGAATGTCTTTTGGTTTTCTAGTCAAGGACAAAGTAGGTCAGGGACAGCAGGATGGCCCTTTTTTTTAAATCCGTAACTGGTTCTAGTTCTGAAGGCTATCGCAACAAAAATTGTTCCTGCACCACTGAACTAGAATAAACTCGCTCAACATCTGGTCGTGCATTGATTCCAGCGCATTCGCTTTTGAGAAGTTAAGAACAACAGCCTTGTGTTCAACGCAGAGGTTTAATACTGAGCCTAAGAAGAGGGCTAATTTGTCTCCAACCATAATATTCTTTTAAATCATCTGAAAGCATCAAAATCAAACAATTTGTACGGAAATGTTTTTCACTGGGCAGCGACAAAAGGTCCAAGCATGTAAACATATACAGACGGCAGAAACATATTGCAGTTTTTATTCAGATAAATAACTGTTTGCTCAGTTAAACACATCGGGATGTTACCTTAAAAGGTGTCTGATGACACATTTATAGGAACCAGGTCATATACAGTAGGTCAGGGGTCCCCAACCACCGGGCCACGGACAGAAAGAATAAAATGAATTTTGTTTTTGTGTTGGTAATATTTATTGTAAACATTTTTATGTATTATATTATATATACATATTACAATGTAGTAATTGTATAAATAAACAGCACAATATCAAATGGAATAATAAATATACATTTACATTATATATGTAACACAGTGGTTTTAGTGATAAGCTCCCAGTGAGAATACCAAACAGGCTCAGTCACTCTTCCTACCTTTTCAAGTTTTAAACTAGTTCATTGGGAATATTACATTTCCAAAGCCGAATCTGTGGTTATATGAGTTTTTCCTTTCACATCAACATTTCAAACTGAGCAGCAGGGGAGAGTGAACTCTGGGTCAACGGGCGAGAAGCGGCTGCAGCGCTCTGTCCTGTTTATTGCAGGCAATAATTCTGCAGGGAGATTTTAAAACTTAGCACAAACTGCAGGCAGCGTCACTGCAGGAGGAATCTGTTGAGGTAAAAACGGCTTCGCTATGTCTGAATGAAGTGCTGATTTACAACATTCTGCATCATTTGACCGTCTGATTGTTTTTCCAACAGTGCATGAAATTGATTGACAATCACAATCAATAAATGGATCTAAAATATTTGAATCTGAAATCATTTTTGATCTTTCTTGTTGTGACGTTTTTGTTACTTTTTTTTTATTTTTTTTTTACTTTTTTTTTTTTTTTTTTTACTCTTAAAATAATAAATGAAGATGCATCCAATTATTAAAACTACTGGTGCCTTAATAATACATCTGAGTTTGGCAGTTTTTTTATAATTTACATGAGTGATACAAGTTTTTTTACTATCTGTTTCACGCTGTATGTGAGGACATTTAATCTTTGCACCATGTGTATCATGCTATCACAAAGTTGTACGTTATCAGGACTGTGTTTCCTTCCATTTATTTCCTTTCTTTTCTTTGCATTTTGTTAACTGAAGTAATCCTAATTTTAACAATATTTCTGAATATTGCATGGGCCAAATATTATTCAAAGAACACCTCTCAACCATAAATGCAGATTGACATAAAAAAAAGGACTTTAAAATCACAAAACTTTTAAACTTCTTTTTAAAAGAAGTTTTACGCAGTATCTAACCTTTAGTTACCTCTATAGACAGCCAGGCACAATTGCAACATCATCAACAGAATTTGGATTTCTGCTTTATGTATATGGTGCATTATACATACATAAATGACAAAATCACATTTTCATGCGAGCAAGCTTTTAAAATAGCCATCTGTAAAGACATCTATATCAAAGTGAGTGCAGTGGTTCCCAAAGTAAGACATTTTTGAGCTGAAAAACACAGGTGTTAATGATAACTTTATTAATTGTTGCATTGTAATAATTGCAGGAACTAAGCCATCCTTTATTCAGAGGTATAAACAATATGTAAAGATGGACTGATTTGTGCCTGAAAACTCTAGAAGTCTAGGGGTCAATTTTGCTCTCACTTTTTAAATGTAATTTCAAACCAGAAATAAACAAGAAACTTGCGTGACTTGCAGGTCATGTTATGTTATTTCAATACGACTTAACTTGGCTCCCTTTGTTATTAATTTCCCCAAAATAGTTATTGGTTAATAAAAAATTAGTCGATCAGCTTCCAAAGTGGGACAGGACCACACTCAACCCTAACCCAGTGCTTATGCTTTTGTAAGTTTGATTAATTTTGCCTTTTTGCTTCAGACTGAATTCCCAGTGAAGCTGACATGCGGGTTATGTTTTTCTCTGTGTGTCCAGATGAGGTGGTCTGTCGCTGTTTTCGTGGCAGTGCTGCAGTTCTGCAGCCCAGCGCTGCAGACTGACCCGCTGCGCTACATCTTCCAGGTGCATGAAGGGCGAGAACAACCCAGCAGTTGAGTCACATCATATTTCTACAGTTTTTATCTGGTCAGACACTTTTCACAAAAAGTCACATTCGGCATAAATTAAAAACATGATGTATTTACAAAAACAACCTCCAAGCCAACGTATGATCATGGTCGACCAAAACATAATACTTATCGTAATTTCCGGACTATAAGCCGCTACTTTTTTCCCACACTTTGAACCTCGCGGTTTATACAATGACGCGGCTAGTTTATGGATTTTTCCCGCTTTCACAAGCTTCATGTCGCCAAAAAACTGAGCACCGTCACATAATGTGACGTAAATCGAGCGCGCTCAAACTTCCCATCATTCTGATGGTTCCCATTCGTTACGGTAATTAACTTTTTTACGATATTTCTCGGTGTTTCATTCAGTGTACCAAATGAACCTCTAAAAACATTATGCCAACCTTCAATTGCATTACTAGTTCTTGGAACGTCTTCAGCAGCGGACATTATGAACAGCGGACATTATGAACAGCGGACATTATGAACAGCGGACATTATGAATGGTCATGATTCTGATTACGGTAGTCATGTTGTCACCCTCATCATGGCAAAGACACGGAGAAAGGCATATGATGCAGCTTTCAAGTTGAAGGCGTTTAAAAGCCTATTTATTTTTGTTCCAAGCCGTATTTCGTTAAAGCCTGTGTAAAGTTCATTTGTTTCAATGTACCGGTAGGCACCTGCGGCTTATAGACATGTGCGGCTTATTTATGTACAAAATACATATTTTTGAAAAATTCAGTGGGTGCGGCTTATATTCAGATGCGCTGAATATAGTCCAGAAATTACGGTACACACCTCACCAAGAAAAAAAAAAAAAGCTGTTTACAAGCAGAATATGACGAACCATATTTTGAAAGTTTTCAAGGAAGATATTCTAGTGCCGGACAGGATTGATAGGCTCTAATCTGCCAAGTATATCAGCCTTTGATTAAGACTAGATTCTGTTAGTGGAATTTTCTTTAAAATTATTGAAATTGCTTACATTGATCCTGTATTCTCTTCCAGAGGAATGGCTTAACCCCAATTTAGAAGATGTTGTCCCTTCCCGGGAAGTCATCACACCTCCTGAAATTAGAGAGATTCCAGAAACTGAGGCGACCTCACACTCTTTCCCCATGTTTGGTGAACACACCAACCTGAAGTGGGTGACGTGGAGTGGCTCCCTCCCAAACGGTGCCGTCGCCATCTTCAATGGCTACACCGAACGCAACGACTACGTCTGCAAAGTCAACTGCGAGGCCGGCTTCTACTCTCCCAGTAAAGGGAACTTCTGCCAGTACCCATATGCTGACAAAGAGTATGCGTCTTCCAAGTTTGAAATGCTGGTCAACGTGGACCACTTTGAGTTCCTGGAGTGGGTTGAAGAGTCGTATGGGTCAGTCCCAGGTTATGCCATCAAAACCTGCCCCGACTCAGATATCTATGTGGGCAAAAACAAGTACGGTCTTGGCAAAGTGGTGACAAGACACGAGGCCTTCTTCCTTCCCTGGGAGGGCGATGAATACTGGTACAAGAGCTACCAGGTACTCGCTATCAACAGAGACAGCTACAGCCAGCACATCTCTCATGTGGAGTATGGCATCGACCAGATGGAGCTGTTCCACCATCCTCCGGAGGCCCTGCAGCTCGCCAAAGTCACCAACCTGGAGTGCAGAAATGTGGCGAAGACGGTGAGACTGGAGAAGACCAGTTCGGTGAAGAAGTTCTGGGATATTGGCAGGGAGACCCGCAACGGCTCCATCTCCACCATGAATGCCAAAGTGCCCATCCTTGGCCCGGGGACTGTGGACCTCAGCAAGGAGCAGACGGTGACCTTCTCAGAGGGAACCAGCACGGTGGAGGCCATCAGTCACTCGGTCTCTGTGGAGCTGCTGGTCCCACCCAACCACTCCTGCACCGTAAGGATGGACGGCAGGAAGATGACGGCCGACATCCCCTTCACTGGCAGGCTGAGCAGGACCAATCACAAGGGAGACACCCACTGGACGTACATCACGGGCAACTACGATGGCGTGAGCGTCGGCGAGATCAATGCTGTGGTTGAGAGATGTCAGCCGGTAATGGACGCCGTTCCCTGCACAACTCAAGACTGATGATCAGTCTGTTGGACTTACAGCTCAAAAGGAAAATGTAAAAAAGTCATGTTTCCAAATAGAGTACAATAAAATATTCAAGGACTTTTTTTTCTTGTGTCTTCTTTTAACTGAAAGTCATTTTTCATATTATTCATTTCACTTGCTTCACTTTATTAAATATCTTGAAGTACATTTGCTTTAACAACTTTAAAAAATATGGCAGTAATATGTCATAATTACATTGACCACAAAATATAATGATACTTACAAGGAAATTATATATGTTTAAATATTTTATAAAGAATATAAACAAAACAAAAACAACATTAAACCATCGGTTGAATCCAAGGTTTTTATTTGATCATTCTTCTACAATATTTATTCAATTCAGTCACTCAAAGTTCTTAATTGTTCAGAAACCATGCAAACATTTAGTGTTTTATAGTAGGGGTGCTGAATAGTTTATATCACTTAAGTGACAACATAACTATTACTTAGGACAGTAAATACATATATTTATATATATGGACAGGTCACCACCAAGGCTAAAGCACCTCTGGCTCCAGGTTCACAATGTGGCAACTAGTTTGTGGCGATTTAATTAAATGCAAATGTGTTTGCTATGACAGGAATAAATGTTGATCAAAACTGAAATAAAAAAAGCTTTAAAACAATATCTGAATTACCACCAAATCTTGAGGGCCCATCTGGTAGAGGAGTTACTTTTAGTTACTCTACTTTTGACGCATTTAGTGTACATTTTACAAAAAAATAAAAAATAATGTTACTTAAGTAAAAATACAAAAGTATTAGCTTCAAAATATACTTGAAGTACCCAAAGTAAAAGTACTAATTTTTCAGAATAGTCCATTCCCATTTATATTGTATTGTATTATATTAATGTGTGCAATAATTGAATATGTGTGTGGGGGGGTAAAGGTCGATGTCATTTGATGTTTATTATAATTTTGTAGAATAAATCTGAATATTAAAAAAAAGTAACTAGTAAGTAAAGTTATCGAATAAATGTAGTAGAGTCAAAAGTAAAAAACAAATATTGGTTGCCTAATTGACTTTTTTTTAAAACGATGTTTTACTTTTAGTTTTTTAGTTTTTTTCAATTAAAATGATGATTTAGTGATGTTACTTTATTTATATTCTGCTTAAACATGGCCACAACGCAATACCTAGACTACAGCAGGTGCTTCACTGAACTCCTGATCAGTTGAAGGTGTGTTTATCAGGGAATGTGGTGGCAGGCGTGTGACCGCTGCCACTTACACACTTTTCTGCTTCACCTTTTGCTGCTCGGTGTGTCCTAATCGATCTCCACTCAGAAAATGATCAGTGTCTTCTGTGGCAAACAGCCTCTGAAAGTGCATCAAATGTAGAGTGTGTTGCTTCTGGTGGGCAAAATGTAAACCTACTGTAATTCTCAGTCACCAAGCCAGGTGGCGCTGTGGCCCAGCAGAGCAGCAAAAGCCTCTTCGCTCGTGTGGTCTTTCAAACAGTCGTTGACTCGCGTGAGAGGCATGACAGGACGTCACGCTCACTAATGTAGCCTTTATGAGACTTGAGAATATTTGCATTCATTCTCAGTTTCTATGTCATTATTCTATATATTGGTCTCGCCTGTCTAACGTAGTTTGTGGTTGTTTTTAAGTGTGTGTGTGTTGTGCTGTCTTGAGCCAACAAGGTACAGTAAGCTAACCATAGCAAGCTAATGTTAACGCAACCAGTTAAAATAACCTTCACATAGTTGTGACACAAATACGATGTCAAAACTTTTCTCCGAGGAGTTTTTAAAAATATATATAACCTAGCTAATACATTTAAGGCAAATACAGTTAAATATAACAAAATACTTAAATTCAGATATATTGAATCCCATTGAGAAATAAGTGTAATTACACAATGAACATACCGGGTATTCTCATGGAAATGTTGTCTCATCACGATAAATCCTTGTGAAAACGTATGAAATTTGACCTAATAACTAGAACTTTTAGTCTTTTTTTATGGGCCGATTGAAACAAGTCCCAGTTTTGAGGAGATGTTGTCGTTATTTGTCACTCTTTTTTAAGAAGCTGTTGAACTTTGTCACAATGCGACGATTTCTAACAAGAGTCATAAACCGAGTTTTGCTGTGTAAACCGTTTACACCCGCGATGGGCGTTGAGGCAGAGATACACACACAAGGCCGACGGAGGCTGGTAAGTGTTTACCCCACATCATTTACACGCTTTCTACTTCTCTCTACCGTAGCTACACGTATAGTTGTTTCATAGATTGATAAATCCCACCAAAACACATTCAAAATGTCTGAGAATTTAGTGCTGTTTGGATATTGTAATCCATCCCGTAATTTACGTTTGAATACATTTTCAGGATCAGTCTAAGCCAAGTTTTTAATTCGGTCTAAATCTCATTCAAATGAAGTGCTGCGTTCCGTGCTAGATATCTAATAGTATCTAATATCTATATCTAATAACGTCACTGCTTCAGTCATATGGTTGTTGTTACTAAGCGAGGCTGCCTTTAATTGATCGTTTTTAGAATGGAGTTTGGCCTGCTCTCTGTTTACTACTGGTGAAATGTTAGTGGTTTAGTGAGATTCTTTTGTCAATGATCAGTCCTAGTTTGTCCACAAGTTTAGCCACCAAAATGTGTTTGATGGAGACTGAAAAAGCACGTTGTAATGCTATTATGATGTATACATTTAATTTTCATCCTGGCACCTTATGGACGATCATATGGCATTTCTGTTTTCCTTCAATAAACTTGTCATATTTTTAATCTTTTAATGCACTTTCTCAGTTGACTTTCACTGTGATAACTTCTCCTTGCCTTTTCACTGAGTCCTGTTCGGAGTAAAGAATAAATAAAAGCTCCGTGTGTAGAGGCAGAACACAATGTTTGCAGTGTGTCAGCAGCCATAGAGTCCAATACAATGTAGTCTATAGTGTGGCTGTTAACAGAGCTGCTGCTGCTGCCAGTGGATCAGTACCATCAGTACAAGGCAGCTGCTGTCCTGTTGATGTCAGCTGACTTAAAACTCAAAGAATTGGTATAGTAGAAGCACATTTGCCATTCTCCTTTTTAGTGTGTTTTTAAACCTTTTCATTGGATGTGTCTCAATCATCTGATTCAACCTGGTTTAAGAATGGAGCTCTATGGCACAGAGGATAGAGATGTATCTGGCTTTAAAAACACACACAATACTTGTTAGTAGAATAAATTCATCGCTAGTTTTGGTCTTTTCATGAGCTCCGTTGGCAAAAAAAAGAAAAATATGAAGGCATATTTATTCATATTGCACAATTCATACACTTAAATGTATTTGAAAGACAAATATTTGAGGGAGTTTGAAAGTGACCGTAAAAGAAAATGTAAACGTATGTAGAAAATAAGAGACGATATATAAATAAGTGAATAAATTCAGGCGAAAAGCACAACATTAGAGGAGGTTTTAAGCTTCCTTCTAAGGTTTTGTAGTGTAGAAATATAGAAAATCACCAGCCATTTCATTTAATATGTGATAGTCCCAATCTAAAATAAGCTTGCTATAATATACCTATATGTAATATACCTTACTATGTATCTAAAGATCTTCTTGTTATTGTGATTCTTAATTCAAACCCAATTTATTCATGTCATTTTCAGTCACATAGTTAAAAAAAATCCTCAAAGTAACGTAAAAACTACAGAGCGAGTAGCTTTCAATGTTGTGTATTTATGACAGGTGGTGGGCCTGGGTAACCCGGGGATGGAGGGTACCAGACACAACGTCGGCATGGCGGTGCTCGGCACGCTCGCCGCCCGGCTCGGCGTGGCTGACCGTTGGCGTGGCGACAAGCACGTGTCTGGTGAGGTCATCATGGCAGAGGTACAACAAACACACGTAGTGCTGCTCCGTCCCAGGCTGCTGATGAACGTCAACGGAGTGTCAGTGGCCAAAGCAGGTGAGGTCTGTGTGTGTGTGTGTGTGTGTGTGTGTGTGTGTGTGTGTGTGTGTGT
>CALSBV010012215.1:5187465-5198039 GCA_943590825.1 Bovichtus diacanthus | reverse complement strand
TGTGTGTGTGTGTGTGTGTGTTGCAATATGTGAGGATGTTTCTGTGTAGTGGTGGTGGAAAAATGTCGATTCACGTAACAATCAAGATTCACTTCAAAATATATCTTTTTTAAAACATTTAATACATTTTTTTGCAAGTATCCGAGACATAAAAAGTCAGCTCCCCTAAGCGTACCACTTGTATTTATGTAACAGTCAGCATTTACATTTTTTGTATAATTTGAAATTGTCATGTCACTGAGAATTGAGAAATGGTAAAAAGTGTTTAGCATGAATAAATGTTTTTCTGTTCCTTTGTGTGTTTACGTTATTGCAATCAGTTGATCTAACCTTTTTTTTTTTTAAATATAAAAACTCCGTAATCTTATACACACTTTACTCTGCTGTCATGCATGCACGTGTTAGTGTAAGTTAACTAATAAAGCATTTAAACTGTCAGTGTAGAGCTGGAAAAATAGTTTTAAAATCAATGTTATTGATTGATAGAAAATGATGAATTGATTTTGACAATCAATTAATCGTTTTAGTTGTTTAATGAGGCTAAAAAGCCCAATAGTGGCTGGCTGCTGCTTTTCACTGTTTTTATATCACTCTAAATTTTGACTGTTGGTCAAAAATAAAAAGGAACAATTTGGTGCTGTTAAAGAAACTTTATATTCTGGAGACGTTTTGAATTATTAATGAAAAATGAGCTTCTACACAGAACTGACAACGATAAAGTTGTTTGTCATTAATGACCAAATTCCTGCAAATGTATTCTTGGAAATTAAATATAGACGATCTAAAGTTTCTGTTTGTCCACTCCAGCCAGTAAATACGGCATCGAGCCTGAAGACATCTTGCTGGTCCACGATGAGATGGACAAACCTCTGGGGAAAATGGTCGTCAAGCATGGAGGAAGTGCCAGGTTGGTTTCCTCCGTCACATTCTTGAGCTCTCGGGTTGTCTCTGACTTAGAAAAGTTAAAAAAATGTGATGTTATTTCAAAAGCGTTCAATGTGTCATGTCATTTTTTTTTTTAAGATTCAGTGTAGTTACAACTATAAGCAAAATTGATGCTCACTGTTTTATATTTGGTGGAAACGAGAGTTTGATGTGCAAGAAAAACTTCCATCTGTGTTTTTAAAATGACAGTGACGATGTAAAATTGACTCTGAACCCAAATTCTTCTTGTTCACAGAGGTCATAATGGAGTCCGCTCCTGTGTAGATTGTCTTCAGACTGATGTGAGTGACACTGCACAACTCAACGCCTGCCATTGGAATTCTTAGGGGGGGGGGGTATTTTTTTATAATTTTTTTTTTAAAGATTAACCTTGTAACTTTTTATGTTTGATTTACATTAAGACAATTGCATCGGCTGGTTAAACTCATGGTGACAGCTCAGACATTTATTTCCAAGATGTTTTTTTATTTATACAGTACATCTCATTGAGACACAGGGTCTCATTCTCAAGAGACCCGGACAGAACACATTCATACAAAGATGACAACGCATAAGATAGAACTTCAATTGCAAAATGAATATATACATGTATACTATATACTGTCTTCTTGTATCGTATACAACAAATATATATACACAGAACAAACTGAGGTGCAAATTAGAAAGGCGCTAAAGTGCAGAATAAAGCTTAGATTTGTATCTGACGAAGATGTGCATGTGCTTTCTGCTGACATTTTGCCGTTGAAACTTTTGAAAGAGTTGAAAAACAAACAGACAAAAAATACGCTGGTCTTGTGAAAAATGTGAAACTCAAGCCCAGTACAGTAGACTGGAGGTAGATCGTGTGAATGCGTGCAAAGCAACAGGATGGTCTCACGTCCTGTCGTCTCTCCCGCAGGTGATGCTCAGACTGCGGGTCGGGATCGGCCGGCCGATGGAGAAAACGCCGGTGGATCGTCACGTCTTGGGCCGGTTCTCCTCCGAGGAGAAGAAGGTTCTGGACTCTGTTCTGCTCCAGTGCGTCGACCTCCTCCTCTCCCAGCTCTCCCTGCAAGACTCCCAGCCAGACTCCCCGTGCCCCTCCTCACCAGCAGGGGGCAGACAAGCCGCACAGAAGAGGAAGGAGATGGAGTGCTCAGCCTCTCCCGCTGGGAACTCTGCAGCCCAGAGCTGAAGCACCAAGAGCCTGAACTCAAACACATGAACCCTGACAGAGAGAGGATCTCTACTGTGATTTATTAAAATGAGCCAAAGGAGACACATTTCTCCGGAGCATGATAACTGCTCACAGCGGTCCACTTGAATCTTCTTGGTAACCCTTCAACTGGAGCAGAGGTGTGTGACTGTGACCACAAGAATAGGCTAAAAGCTCAAAATAAACGGATGCCACAACCTCCTGAAATCAGAGCTGCAACTTGTGCCGTGTGGATTCATTTTTAAAAAGATTATATTTTACTATATTAAATTATTTAAATAACACAAGTTGTCCAAAGTATTGATTACTACCAACAAGGATGTCATGTTTTCACTCATTGGTTCGATTGTTGGTCGACATTGATGCCTAAAATAACCGAGGGAGAACAGATTTCAGTAAAAAAAAAAAAAAAAAAAAAAAGTGGTGTAACGAAAAAAAAACTTAGATGTTTTTAAATTTCTAACATGGCTTTTATATTTATTTTTTTTATGTTTAGTGATTTTTCAGATGTGATACTGCACTTGAATGGAAGAAAAATGTATCCGATACATTAATCCTATGGTTGCCTGTCACTGTGTGTATTTTGAAGCTCATACGGATGCAATTGAAAGATTCCTATACATTTATTCTGATTAAAGTAATACACTAAGAGTATTGAGAGTGTGAAGCCTCCTGGAGCTATATATGGCATTTAACATTGTTATGCTACCATTATTATGGAAAGCACATTCATCTTAACAATGAAAAAGCCAATTTTGTCATAATTTGTTATTTGAATGATTGATTAAAATGTATACAAATGCAAGAACTGGTCCGACGCTCGTATGTGCCACTTAATAACAAATCTGTGCGTACGAGGCCAAACTTATACTCCGAAACTGATGCATCTGTGAGAAGCTGCTACCAGCTGATGTATCCAGCAGCGAACTACAATCAGCACTGGATTGGTTCTGAACACGGTTGGCAGTGTTGAGTGGCCTATCAGCAGGTTTTATTACTACGAACAGACATTTTGGTCCAAAATGGATCTTGGCTGAGTTGATTCTCTACTTGAGGAAACCTGTTTCTAACAGCAGCTGGACTATTGTGCTATTTTCTTTCAGCACCTCATATTTCCAAAAGGTGTGTTTTGTCATTTACTCTAAACGCGCCCTAGGATGTAATAATGTGTCTGTCCTGTATGAGATGCCGCTCTGGAGTGTGAGCACTGTAAATGTCTGTCTTTTGGAACTGACAAAAGAAAATAATCGAAACCGCTTCGGCTCTCGTGTGTATTTGTGACGTGTGGTGGCATTTTTAAGTTAATGGACTCCAAGTGATGCAGTCCTAACAAGTCAAGAGTCAAGAATTTGAACTGGAAGAAAACAAAAAAGCTTTTTTCTTGAAGCTCAATTTCTCCTCTTTTGAAAGTAAAAGTGACAGCGAGCTCCAGCGACTCCTCATGCTGCTGTCAGCCTCACATGCGCGTCTCCTCACATGCTCCTCTCTTCCATCTTGTCCTCCCTGATGTGGTTCTTTTGGCTAAAAACATATTGATTTCCCCTTTCCGATTGTCACACTAATTACACTCTTCATCAATTAGGTGTCTTTAATGAGTTGCATCCAGTCAAGAGGCGCACTGCGTTCTCACACTGCGGAGAATGCCGGAGGAGGGAGGGTTTCGGCGGGGGAGGTGGCGGACAAAAAAAGCCAGAAAAGAGCATATAAAACAGCGGAAAGAGGCCGAAGAGCTGCTGAATGAGGGAAATCAATACAAAGGAGGCCAGTAGATTGCGATGGAGGGCTGAAGAAGAAAGGCAGGCGAGAAACAAAAGGGGCCAAACATTGTTTAGACCTGGTTTGTTTGAGGCCTTCTGTCCTGCTGTAGCTCAGTCACAATAGCTGCAGGCACACACTTGTGGACATGAGGAGGGGGGGGGTCAGAAGAAACTTCTTCACTCTGTGACACCCCCCCCCCACCCACACACACAAACACTGAACCCCCCCCTCACCCTCTTAAAACCCCCCCATCTTTCTCTGCTGTGACCCCGTTGAGCCACCCTTCGCCTCCATCAGGCCACTTTCCCAGCCCCTCCTCGCTGGTCAGCTTTAGGAGGCTTCGCCAGCGGCTTCAATAACTTTTCTTCTGCAGGGGTCAGAGGTCAGCAGTGGGGCTGGACACCTGGGTCTTTAGAAGAGACCTTAAATTTATTCAGGAATGGGACCCCCAACCTTCCCCCATGCTCTACGGCCAGGCGTAGCTGGGCTAACAGTGGCCTGGTGGGGGGTCTTCCCACAGATGTGCTAACTCTGCAGGAACACAAAACAAGCCCACTGTCACTCCTTAAACTGGGGACGCTAATTAAGAAGAACTACATTAATGGAACATATACACATTTACACTCTTCTAAAGCTCTAATCAATATATTTTTTGCCATGCTGGCAGCATGGCTCTGGGGACTGTTGGTTGGTCCAACACTTTGGTCTCGACTGAAGTATCTATTGGATGGATTGCCATTAACTTTGGTGCAGACGTTCATGATCCCCACTGACTGAATCCTACCGACTTTGATGATCCTTTGAGGACTCTTCCTCTAATCCCAGCATGATGTTGACATTTGTGGTTTTCATTTCAATATCTCAACAACTATTTGATGGATTGCCATGGAATTTGCTTCTGCTACTCAGGTTCCTCAAGTTAATTTCCCACAAAGCATTCACATATTCAGTGAAATGTTTCTACATGTATTTGTTGGATTGGCAGCAAATTTTGTACAGATCTCCATGGTCCCCAGACGATGCCCCACCGCCACCATCAGCTTGACTGATTAGTGTTTTTTATTTAAATATCTCAACAACCATTATGTGCATTGGAATTAAATTTGGTACGAACATTCATGGTCCAGAGAGGAAGAACTGTAAAACAAACTTTGATCCCCGAACTTTTAACTAGCGCCACCATCAGGTCAAAATCTCTATTGGTCCAGTATTTTGGTTTATGACCAAATATCTGAATCAGCCTCAGCTGTACCTAATTGTGTTTAATGCTAATTGCTAATTTATAGCATGCTAATAAGCTACACTAAGATGGTAAATATTATTAAACAGATGTAAAGATAAAAGAGAGCTACAACACGCGCTCCCTGGTCTGGTGGTGATATTTCAATCCTCTCTGAATGGCCGCTCTTCTGTATGCGTCTGTTAAAGTTATTCACACAATCATGGCTGACCTGTCTTCATGTCACTGGTTTTCCTGGTTCCATATGGAAACTGGCATCCTGACCACATACTGGCCCTGTTAGCTTGCTCTACATGGCTGTAGTTATGGAGGAAGTAAAGGAGAAGTTCAGGGAACGTAGCATAAAAAATGTAGGTCGGGGTGAATGGAGGGTTCGAAAAACACAGGACTTTCCTCAAGGAGACTTTGTGTTTGTGTCCCATGTTAAACCAAAAGTCAACGTTGAGTTACTAAGTCATGCAGCCTACTTAGATGAAGTTACGCAGTGTACTCATTTTTAAGTTGTGGACGTAACTTGTAGTAACGTATAACGTTATCTGTATAACGTAGTTGACTATGTAACAAACAAACTTATTTAAACTCAAACCACAATATTTTCCTTAACCTGACCAAGCAGTTTTGTGGCCTAATCCTAACCGTCGTTTCGTGTGACAAAATGACGCTAGAAGGGTGCGTAGAGCGTCATAGTTTGAAGCGTAGGGCCACTGACCGAGCTGCCGTATTGGACGAATTGGGAGTGAGGACGTGTTGAATTGAACATATCTTAGGAGGACAACATTGACCAGATGATATCTGAAATCTGCCCCATTTATTGGTCTAATTCTAACATGAGAATAATATCTGCTGACAGGACAACATCCATCAGTTTGTTTTATCAGTTTAGGTTTAAAGGCCAATTTAAAACACAAAATCCTGTGTTACAAACTGGAAGTGTGGAGTTTGAGAGACATGGGTGTTTACCAGGCCGTAGTTTAAACAAACACGACATAATGTTCAAATGATTTTGAGCGCAACCCATGCAGCATAATGCCGCATGGATGCCATAAGATTGACATTCCAGACAAGAAATGGTCCTAAAAGAAATAGTTCAAATTGTTCAATCGGCAAATGTGTGTGCAGAAGTCGTTGTGTTTCCAACTTTAAAGGAATAAAAGGAATAAAAAGAGTAAGTCAGCTGCTTTTTGCAAAGACACAGAATACTTCGACACACTACTTCTCAGATGCTTCTGTGTTGTGATTATCTGATCAGCACAGTGTTGCTTGATGCTGTTCCCTTCCATTTTTATTTATTAGCTTAAATTGCTGTCGATCGCACATGCAAGGTCCTTACTGTCTGAATATTTCATTCGTTTCCACATTCGGACAAAAGTTTGTATTTCGAATAAGAAATGACAATAAAGCTGATATTGAGTTGCATTATGGGAAATGTAGAATCCAGCATATTTACCCATAATAGGGAAAATGAAAATGAAAATGTAATTCTTAATAGCTTAAGGGTCCATATAATAGTGGCCTCTAATAGCATTTTGAGATCTGTATTCATATTGCATTGTATTGTATTGGGCTTTTACTTTTATATATATTTGTACATCAGTAGAAATAAGGTTGTCATTTAATTGGATTTTTATTTCATAGGGTAAAATGATATCTAGATGTGTGTGTATATACTATACAATATACAGTATATATATATATATACTGTATATATAAAATGTTCTCACATTGACCTTACTGTGCTTGATATTATTTTCATCTCCATTAGTCTAAAGGTAACCCTCATGATATTCCCAGAATATTTCTGCAGGGACTAATTAGCAGTTTATAGTGACCCTAATGTATTTTATCTCCTGGTGTATTACTGTAATGTGCCAGTAGGGACCTGCAGTGTCTTTCAGTATCACTACAATTGCTTTTTTTCATGAGGCTTCGGTTTTTTTATAGAACACAGCGAAGCCGGCGTGGTTTCCCATGGTAGAGCCGTGTGTTACAGTGAATCCAGACCCGTTGGGGATCCTTTTCTCATTCGTCTCTTTCCGATGAGCAAGCATTAATAACGCGTCCTTTTCTCCTTTCATAGCCATAATCTCCAGTGATCTCGGGCCTCCCGCACTAAATTATTCTTACAGGCCCATGAAAAGGCAGCAGCGGGGCCCTTTAAGAGGCAAATGAGCATCCAACGTGCAAAGATGCTCCCAGCAACGGAAATGTTAACTCACCGTACACAGCAGAGCAGTGCAGAGGGAATCCACTGACATGTCTGATGAGAGGGGAAGGAAGGGTCCACCATCGCCCTGAAGGCAAAGCCTGCTGGGTAATTTATCCTTTAACCCCTTGACTAACTGTTTACATTTGGCTTTAAGCTGATGATTTCGTACAGAGCAACTCACAAGGAGTGCAACAGTAAAACAAAAAAACAAAAAAAGATTCACATGTTGGATTATCACCCTGGGATTCAACATGTAGGTTTTTTTTAGAAGCCAATACTGAAACAATCCTTTCGCGAAGTCAACTATCCCTGTTTCACGGCCAAAAATATATCCAAGAATTTTGTTCTTATGAAGGTATAAAGCATACACAGCGTTCAAACCATCCTGTAACAGTTGACCTGAAAACACAACTGAAACAATTGAAAACTGAAACCCAGAGTGAAGAAATGTCTTCATGGTGAGCAGCTCTTATATACTGGCTGGTGATAGCCAATAAAAATGGGTTCATATTGGACAATTCCATAACTCACGTTTTCCATCCCCTGCAAAAGCAGGAAGTAGTTAGCCCTTTTCTGTGGAGCATCCTTTTTAAAAACTGTTACCAGATCCTTTCCCGGACCTTAAACATGCTGTAGTGCACAGATTTGTTGTTAGCAGATCTTTACGGCGGGAGGTTAAAGGAACTCTTGCTGTCAATCACAAGGTAGCCCCGCCCTAAAGCATACCTTGCTTTATTGTTGCTTCTATTTTACTATAAATGGGACCATAATATACAAAATGAACATCGTGCTGTATTGAAGAAGACTTGAAACTAGCAATTGAGACCATAAAATCATCAGGAAAATGTTTAATTAGGTAATAAATCAAGTGAGAAGTAGGGTCATTTTCTCATAGACTTCTATGCAATCGGGCTTCTTTTTGCAACCAGAGGGGTCGAGAATGCAAGTTTAAGGCATTTCATAATTATCATGGTCCTATTGACAGAACCTGTGGCATTGTGTCACTCAGAGAGGGTTCAAATTTGGTTATTTCCAAATATTAGTTTCTAATTCAAGAGCAGTTTATGAATAACTTGCTCAGGGTCTGGTCCTAAAGATGTAGGTTCTGTAACTTCTTAACGCAGTGTGACAGTTTGTGGTACTGAAAGCCCGCCAAAATATTTGAACTGATGGTTCCCTCTCCACATTTTCCATACATATTCTCAAAATAGTCACTGGTAGTCACAGTTTTTCACCAGCTTCATCTGTATCAACTTCTTGGTGATCAGTATTGATTTAATAATCAAAATGTGTCTTCTCAGATTGTTGTCTTCTTTAAACAGTAACAGTAGTAATTTTATCTACAGAAAAAAGATATTGTCGTATGTTTAATTTATGTTGAGGACTTGATTTCAATCTGTGACTGTGGGTCAGTTTATCCCCTTCATTTCAATGAAAAAGTTCACCAACCTTTTAGATTATAAATAGGTAAGAGGTTTAATGATTATGTTATTTATTGTAAGATGTGTTATAAGGAAATAAGGTCTTTAAGGGCGTTAATTTATTTATTTTTATTTTAACAATGACCTGATAAGAACCCTAACCCTAACTTTTAATTATTTCTATTTATATATTTACTGTATACATTCTAATGTAAATGTATATTTAGCTCATTTAAAATGTTTTAACTAAATTTAAATGACAAAACAATCTAATTAATTAATGTAATGCCCAGCTGTTCAGGAGCTTTCAATCATGGAATATGGAGTTTTTATAGATTTTGTTTTCTTCTGAAAAGTCGTATTTTTTTTAAACTTTATTTACTAATGTAAATGCAAACTTAACATTTCTAAAAAATGTAATTTAAACTTTTGTTAAATTATGTTAAAACGAAATAATGTCTTTTAAGATCGAAACAACTATGAAACAAATACGTACGCAATAAATCAATAAAATATCTTGGCTTTAGTGTTTATTTTCCGCAAAATAAAACCATTTTTTGGGCTCTTTGTCATGCACACATTTCCACTTTTCTAAATGAATTTCGTTTGCTTTACTCTGTGCACCTTTTTGTTTATTGTTGTTATTGTTGTTTTCTCCACCATCACATCATCAGTGAGGGAAGCCTCCGTGTGAGCGCCAACTGCCTCTTACAGCAGCAGCAAAAAGAGAAACGTCATCCATAGCACCCAGTGTGTGTGTGTGTGTGTGTGTGTGCGCGTGTGTGTGTGTGTGTGTGTGTGTAACAATATAGTGTTTATGTAGGAAGGTTAACAGTGTTTTGATTGTAATTGGAAATGAAGAAAAAGCAAAAGAGAGAGAGAGAGAGAGAGAGAAAAGGAAAAATAAGACCGTTGTGTCTTTAAGAGGTTTGCTGGTCCTTTATTCGCAGCTGCTCTCTCTCTCTCTCTCTCTCTCTCTCTCTCTCTCTCTCTCTCTCCCTCTCTCTCTCTCTGTGTCTCTCTCTCTCTCTCTCTCTCTGTCTCTCTCTGTCTCTCTCTCTGTCTCTCTCTGTCTCTCTCTCTCTCTCTCTCTCTCTCTCTCTCAGTGCAGATTCATTACTTCTTCTTCTTCTCCTCCTCCGGGCACAATGGGCATTTATCATCACCCCCGCGGCGTGTGTGAATGTGTGTGTTTATTCAAATCTCAGTACCAAGAGCGGACCGGCCCCACTCCCGAGCTCTCTCTCGGTGACACGGACGCACCGGGGCTTATTGTTGGAGGAGCCCCAGAAAAAGCCCCCCAAATCGGCCACTAAAGGAGGAGGAAGAGGAGGTGGAGGAGATCAGGAGCGACAGAAGCAACCGGCAGCAGTGGTGGTGGTGGTTGTGTCGGCGGCTCGCACCCCGTCCTCCCTGCCACCATCCGCGGGGAAGCATCCAGCCTCCCTGGCCGCTTCCCTCCCTCCATCATCAGCCTCTTTTCGCTGCCGCTGGAGTAGCCTCAACTGCTGGAACTACACGCGGAGGAGCAGGTGCATCACGCAACCTGCAGCACATTTCCCGTCTCTTTTTCTTCTTCTTCTTTCTTTGCAGGTTTGTGCAGCTGAAAAGAGCGGTAGATGGCAGTTGCATCTTTTTTTTTTTTGGAAAGGGGGGAGGAGGGGGGGTGGAAACTACATGGGGAAGGAAGGATGGAGGAGAGAGATGCGTCTTAACAGGTGCAGATATGGCGGAGAGGAGTTTGGATTCCCGGGATTCCTCTTTCTTCTTCTTCTTCTTCTTCTTCTTCTTCTTCTTCTTCTTCTTCTT
>CALSBV010012215.1:5156339-5175431 GCA_943590825.1 Bovichtus diacanthus | reverse complement strand
ACACACACACACACACACACACACACACACACACACACACTACTAAAGACCTCTGAAACCTGTTCATTTCCGATGGAGAACCTATTAATTTCCTGCTGAAGGAGATAGTACAGCTACGTCTGTCAGAGATCACATCTCTTCTGCTTCCTGTCCAGAGGCGACAAACAGCAGCTCAACTCATTCTCCATCAGTGACAGGTGGAGAAAATCAACATGTATCAACATACAACAATGTCACTTTCAAGTTTGTTTCCAAGCTGCGGGGAAACAATGATTTGGGGGAAAACGCTGACGAATGTTATGTATAGACTATTGCTGTTTTACTGGTAAAGCTTTATATTAAAGGGATAGTTTGGATGTTTTGAAGTGGGGTTGTATGAGGTACTTATCCATAGTCGGTGTATTACCTGCAGTAGATACAGTATCCTGACGCTGTTATCTATCCTCTCGCCAAAATCTCTCGTGAATCCAAACAAACAAAAGTCACACGACTAAAACGACTGATATTTGCATAGAGTCTGGTGGGAGTTTTCAGTCTTCTGTGTACAGTACAGATTCAAAAACATTCAAGTGTCTGCAATTTCATTAGGATGACAGAAGAGAAAAATAAAACAATTTAACCAATAGCTGGTGGGAAGAAGGGAAATAAATCCTAAACTGATAATTCTTCTACTTCAGTCTTGACAACACCACAACAGCAAAGATGGACCTTAACTTACTGACTTCTGACTGTCATGTGTCACTACGGAGTCTGTTACCATGGCAGTGCGTCTTTGCTCCAGTGGGAAAATCCTCTTAATGTGCTGCACTTGTAAATTCAACTATACTTGATTTTTATTGCATTTTAATTGTCCGACTTGCTGCCGCAGGTCTTCACAGAGCGATCTTCAAATACAACAAATCATTAATGGTTTACAATCATTAATTAGTAGTAAAGGAAAATCAAACTTTTGGCAATATTTCAGAATTAAAGAACTCCTTTTGGTGGACGCACAGACTGTTCTTTATCTCAATAATACATCAGCTCCATTTGATCCTTCACAGAAGTAAAGTGCACTTTGAGTAGCAACATCTTTGCATTAAAGAAACTAAATACATCATTGTTTTTTAAACAGACATCAACTGAATTAAAATGCACTGAGCCGCAGGTGAACTCTGCTTCACCTCCTGCACTCTTGGCAAAATAAAGTCTTTACTGCCCCCTGATGGCAGAACTGATGAGGTGCTCCAAAACCATGTGACATCAACCCCTGCAGAGATTTCTTATTCCATTTCTTTGTTAATAGACATGGTACTTTTGAGTCCGAATACAGCTTTCCAGAAGTAAAATTGTTGTGGACATTGTACATGTTTAATACATACAGTATACATACATACATACATACATACATACTAACAGGTGAGCAAGGCACTGAACCTCCAGCTGCTCCAAGTGGGATCTGCTGTGGACGCCTGCAGGTCAACTGGGAGTGAACAGTGTGACAGTATGAAAGTGAAAGGAGGGTGGTGTTGAGAAAAAGATAAATAAATACTGAACAAATACACAAATGAACTGATGTTAACTCATGGCCAACCCACTGCAGCTGAAATCTGAAACCACACTGTACCAACTTTAGAGTTCATAAAATAAAGGTAGTGTTGGGTTTGAGGTAGAGTGCGGCCCGACTCCTGGCTTAGACACTGAATAATGCTCAGAACGTGACACGTACCAACGATTCCTGCAGGGAACCTCAGCATTGACGGCATGAAGCCACTGAATTCAAGTGCAGGAGGCGTCCTCGACGCTGCTCCAGAGATGCTGCTCTGACCTCTGACCTCTGACCTCCATGTGAGACAGACTCAGATCTGTTTCTCTTCACAGGCTCACCTCACAAATGTTTCCCTTTTTAGTCTTTAAAAATCAACAATCAGATCGCCCCTCGGCTCACAGGAAGAGGTTGATTTTGCCGGGGACGGCCTTACATCCGGTGGTGGAGAAGTAATGACCCTGGACGGGAGTGTAAAGCATGTCGCCCCCTACTGCCTCCACTACGTCACTGCGGCCACAGCTGCCTCGCTGGCAGAGCTGCGAGCGGACACAGCGCTCCACGTGGCGGCGGCTCAGCGGCAGGAAGGGAACGAAGCGTGTGATGAGCTTCTGCCAGATGACGCTGGACTGGAAGAAGCCGCCTGGAGAGAGAAGCTCACTTTAGTTTCCTTCCACAGACAGCAATGTAACTGTAACTGGGCAAATTAGCTTGTTTGATCAACTGAAAGAAGACAAGTAGTCGACTGAGGAGGCTTCTTATTAGGGTTCCAATGAATGTCTTTTTTTTTTTTTTTTTACATTTTCAGCTTCAATGAGGTTTTTGAATTAATCTTGAATATATGACATGTGAATTTAAAAATAATAGAAAAAAAAAAGAGCGTTATAACCAACATACAGTCTGTACTAGTCACTGAATATTTTACAGTTAAATATGAAAAGACTCACTTGTTGTGCTGTTGTAAACCGCCCGTGCGATGGCTTCCTGCAAGTCGGCCGACTGGATGTCCTCCCTGTCCCGCCCGGCCTGCCGGCTCTCCAGAGCCATTTTGTTAATGACCTCGTCTCCTGTGGTGCTGCAGGGAACACACAAAACGGTTTAATGCTGCCGTTTGTGAGTAGGAATTTAGTTGAAGAGCAACCCCTGCCTATTCTTTATTGATAAATGAGGAGCTAGCAGACATTTTCACTGTTTGTCTCTTTTCATACCAACTTCAACAGAGTTTCACTTGGAGGTGACAGGACAACTTCTAAACTCACAGTGAACTCTAATTTCTTTATCCCTCATGTAAGTAGATTGTAAAACCCTAATTTATCTTTATTAGGTTTACTTTTTTAGGGTATATTGTTTTCTCGTGGTGGCTGGCAGAAGTTATCATTCACCAACACACTTTTGTTCACATCCCTTTTAATGTGCACAGTGTGATTCTACTGTACCTGGTGATTCTCGGACGATGGTAAAATGCTACTGTGATTATTTTCCATCTTATTATTATTTTAGTTGTGAAATCCTGCCTCATAGTATTTTAAACTGTGTTTTGCCTTGTGATAAACCTTCAAACTCATGGATCTGTGAGCCCATTATTTTATCTTCGGAAACGCCCAGTAAGGTTGTGTTTGTATGTGTGGGTGTAACAGTTTGTTTGTTAATCCGAAAAATGGGCATCGTCTGTGGAGTTGAGCAGACAGCGAGCGGCTGGTGACGCCCTCATAATGTGTAACTTTAAGACTTAAAAATGGGGTAGACAGTTTATTTGATGGATTATAGGTCAAAAACACTTCAATAACCTTATAGCATATTGTGATTCAGGGCTACCCCAGTGTATTTAGCTTTTTTGAAAAAGACAAAAAAAAAAAAATGGCAGCACTTGAGAACACAGCCCAGAGAACTGCAGCTCTCCTCTCTCCCACAGGACAAGCTTGGACATATGCTCGCACCTCATGCAGTTACCTGTATGGGTACCAGTCATCCATATCATGATTGTGCTCTTGATGTCTTTATGGGCCTTTATGGGCCTTTGTGGTCCTGTAAAGCCCTTTGAGAATACATACTGCGATTCAAGGCTCGCTACAATATCGGCAAAGGGTTTTAGAGATGTATAGAAAATGTTGCTAGTAATTAAGCCTTTTGGCAACTGCTAAGCGGCAGCAACCCCAACTTAGCCTTGAAGCTAACATTAGCTCACAGCGCTAGCCACAGCTATGAGCAGAAGCTAAACTATGAGCAACATTTTCTCTACGTCTCTGAAACATTTTGTCGATATGGTGCAACTCTATTTCTGAGTCCTTCTTCCTTTTTTCGGGTTACTTTGCAGTGTAGGCAGCTGTTGCCAATGCTACAATAGCAACTGCTCTCACTGTTCCCAGCAAGGTCTTTTACACTTGTACTGCTGTCTGTTCAAAGTAAATGAAAATGTTATGCATTTCTTTTTTTCCCCTCTGTAAAAAACTTGCACCGAAGATTGACTTTTGTGTACTGTTACACCCCTAGTGTGTGTGTGTGTGTGTGTGTGTGTGTGTGTGTGTGTGTGTGTACCCGATGAAGACGTAGATGGCCTTGCGGTAGTTAGTACGAAAGACAACGTGGGAGGGACCCAGGAAGGGCTCCAAAACATCGATGAGCCCGGGGGGCATCTTCTCCATCTCGTCAAAAAAGAAGACGGAGCGAGCGCACTCCGTCAGGTTCCCCTGCACCCAGTTCTTCAACTCCTCCTGCAAACCAACGAAGGGGAGATCAGTCCTGACAGAAGCTCCAAAAGCTAAAAGCAGATTTCTATTCTGTCCACCATCATTTTCTTTCTGCAGTTAGCAAAGTGAAGCATTCAGTAAAACTGAACAAATCCTGCATCTCATTTTATTTCCAGACAAATTAAATTATTATTATTTTAGATTTAGTCACAAACATGTAAATACTCATTATTACTAGTTAAATCAAGATTAACACTGCCTAATGATCCCTAACTTACCCTGTATTCCTTGACCCGGTCAAGTAAGGGGAAGTGCAGCGTGGGAACAAACTGGTGGACATACGGGCTGCCCATCGCCGAGCCGTACAGATGATTTCCCAGCATGGAGCTGACCAGCGTCTTTCCTGTCCCAGAGGAGCCATGGAAAGACAGCACCAGGGGCCGCTCAGGGCTTTTATTCTGAAGGAACCTCGCCACCTCCTCTGACACGATTTCCTGAGCGAGATGTTGTCCGTAAACATTCTTGTAAAGGTCCCACTCCAGGTCTGGGAGTAAGGAAATCAAGACACCTGTGATGTTAACGTTACTAACTATCCTCAACACCTACTTGGCTGAACGCTTCATACATCACAAAACGTGTGCCAGTCAGTGTTTTACTATTATATATGTTGTGTTTGAATTAATATTACTGCTGTATTAATGTGTATGTTGCTTTTTACTGCTGTAGAAATTAATGGTCGTGCTCATTTTAACTTGGGTTTGCTTTTTAAAATAGTTTAATTAGCTTAAGAAGTAGGAGAATGTTCTCAACACATAAAGAAACACTTGATGCTTCAGTTTATCACAAACGTTCAAAATCGCATCTTGAGATACATGGTTTTCACTGGACAGGAAGAGGAGGAAGAATTGTAACCTGCAAAGTAACTAGTAACTAAACTGTCAGACAAATGGAGTAAAAAGTACAATATTTGTCTCTGAGATGTATTGTAAGTGGATGTATAAAGTTGCAAAAAGGCAACAACTGAATACAGTAGTGGCGGGCTCTATTCTAATTGCGTCTAGCTGTCGATTACCATGAAGTTAATTTAACATTTAATTTAAAAGAAATGTAATTCCATATACCAAATAATGTCCATGCAATTACCACATTGTTACTGTTGCATTTTAAAATGCATATGAAGAAAGTTATCCCACAGTTTAGAGTTTACAACTTGCAAAACAATGATTTGTTCCAACCGATTTAAACTGTATCTTCAATGTTTAATAGTAGAGAAGATTTCCTATGTTTTTAGTAGCTAGGATAACAGCCAACTAGCAAAGCAGTGACTACAGTAACGTTAATAGTATTAAGTAGCTCTTCGTGACAACCTCAGTTAGCTAACATGTTCTGCACACGAACAAAACATATAACATGTTTAAATTACTGGACAAACAACTTTGCTAAAAACGTTACGTCCATGTTTAACTAAGCTAGCTGGCTAACAAGAAGCAGCACCCGTTAGTTAACGTTAGCTAGCTACAACATACATATATCGTCTTACCTCTGATATTCGGCTTAAAGTCGCAGTCACAACTATCTGATATGCTGCAGTAAAGTTTCTGAAAAACGCCACAGACCGGGCTATAAAGGTGTAGAAACAGCACAGACAGGATGGCCAACATCTTGGCTGCCTGTTGGCAGACAGGAAACCAGAATGGACCTTCTCCTAACGTCAACCGGTCAATTTTGTAGTTTTTCTACTTTGAGGAAGGCGTCCAGAAAGACGTAACAGAAATGACAGAGAGCACTTCATTTCCCAGAAAGCATCTGGCATGGGGCGTGGCGAGTAAGACACGTTGGAGGGTCACAGTCCAGAAAGCACAGCTGGAAAAATACTGACATTTTATTTTACCGCTATATATTTTATTATAAAAAATGTATTGAAATTAAAATCTAATGTAATTATTATGTAATTATAATGGAAATATTTGCAAAACATTGTATAATAATGAAACGTTGTAATAACATAGGAAGAAAACCGTTTTATTTGCAAATAATTCTACCGAAAATAAACTTCTAGACATTTATATTTGTAATGAACTGTAATGTTTTATAGAAATCAAATCAAATCAAGTTTATTTATATAGCCCAATATCACAAATTATACATTTGTCTCAGTGGGCTTTACAGTCTGTACAAGGTACGACACCCTCTGTCCTTAGACCCTCACATCGCACAAGGAAAAACTCCCTAAAAGAAACCCCACAATTAGTGGGGGAAATATGGAAGAAACCTCAGGGAGAGCAACTGAGGAGGGATCCCTCTCCCAGGACTGACAGACGTGCAATAGGTGACGTGTGTACAGAACAAACAACATAGTTAAAAATACAGCATGGACAATCTATGCGACAGAAAACATGATACGATGGTATATAAAAAAGATGGATCCAGGGGGATGTCAAGGCTTCCTGGTGTCAGGCAGGACCAGGGCAACAGGTGCAGCCACGATTCGCGGTCCAGAAGTAATCTTTAATAGTGGCAACCTGCCAGATGAGGGACACAGAAACTCCGGGGATGATGCCCCGGATGGTGAGTTAGTAACATGCATTTAAGGGACTTGAATGCATGCAGATAGAGAGGGAGAGGAGGAGAGAGAGAAAGATAGGGAAGAGAGGAGAGGAGTGAGTCCCCCGACAGTCTAAGCCTATAGCAGCGTAACTAGGGGCTAGTCCATGGAAAACCTGAGCCAGCCCTAACTATAAGCTTTATCAAAGAGGAAAGTCTTTAACCTGCTCTTAAATGTGGAGAGGGTGTCTGCCTCCCGAACACACACTGGGAGCTGGTTCCACAGTAGAGGAGCTTGATAGCTGAAGGCTCTGGCTCCCATTGTACTTTTAGAAACCCTAGGAACCACAAGTAACCCTGCACTCTGGGAGCGCAATGCTCTAGTTGTTTTATAAAGTACTACGAGATCTTTAAGATAAACTGGAGCCTGACCATTAATCGCTTTGTAGGTCAGGAGAAGGATTTTGAACTATATTCTGTATTTTACCGGGAGCCAGTGCAAAGCAGCTAATACAGGAGTAATATGATCTTGTTTCCTAGTTCTTGTCAATACTCGTGCCGCAGCATTTTGAATCAACTGAAGAGTTTTAAGGGATTTTTTTTGGGACAACCAGATAATAAGGAGTTGCAGTAATCCAGCCTTGAAGTAACAAATGCATGGACTAGTTTTTCTGCATCTTTTTGAGACAGGATGTGCCTTATTTTTGCAATGTTACGCAGATGAAAAAAGGCAGATCTTGAAATTTGTTTTATGTGGGAGTTAAAAGACATATCCTGATCAAAGATAACGCCGAGATTCCTTACAGTGGTGCTGGAGGCCAAGTTAATGCCATCCAGAGTTACTATGTCATTAGACAATACGTTTCGGAGGCGTTTGGGGCCAAGTACAATAACTTCTGTTTTGTCGGTGTTCAACATCAAAAAGTTGCAGGACATCCAATTTTTTATGTCTTTAAGACATGCTTGAAGTTTAGATAATTGATTGGTTTCATCTGGCTTGATTGATATATATAATTGGGTATCATCCGCATAACAATGAAAGTTTATGGAGTGATTCCTTATAATATTGCCTAAAGGAATGTAGAAAATCACATAACTGTTTTGCGACTGCTTTCTCAAGAATTTTAGAGAGAAATGGAAGGTTATATATCGGTCTATAGGTGGCTAAAACCTCTGGATCAAGACTGGGCTTTTTAAGAAGAGGTTTTATTACAGCTACTTTAAATGATTCTGGTACATAGCCAGATAATAGAGACAGGTTGATCATATTCAATAACGAGGAGTTAATTAAGGGTAAAACTTCTTTAAGCAACTTAGTTGGAATCGGGTCTAAGATACAGGCTGATGCTTTAGATGACGAAATTGTTGAATTTAGTTGGTTAAGATCGATCGGAGAAAAGCAGTCTAGATATATTTCAGGTGTTACAGTTGTTTTTAAGGTTCCTGTTTTAGAAGCTAAATCATTACCAATTGAGGAGAGGAGATTTATTTGATTAATTTGGTCTCTAATATTTAGAATTTTATGGTTAAAGAAGCTCATGAAGTCGTCGCTGCTGAGCGATATAGGAATAGAAGGCTCAGTAGAGCTGTGGCTCTCTGTCAGCCTGGCTACAGTGCTGAAAAGAAACCTGGGGTTGTTCTGATTTTTCTTCTATTATTGATGAGTAATAAGCTGCTCTGGCTTTGCGGAGAGCTTTCTTATATGTTTTAACATTATCTAGCCAGACTAAACGAGATTCTTCAAGTTTGGTGGACCGCCATTTCCTTTCAAGTTTTCTTGACTTTAGTTTTAGTTTGGGGGTTAAGCCACGGAGCTTTCTCTGTTTAATTATCTTCTTTTTAGAGGAGCGATATAGTTGAGTGTCATTCGCAGTGAGGCTGCAGCACTATCAACAAAATTATTAATTTGGGAGGGACTAAAGTTATCACAGGAGTCCTCCGTTACATTGATAGTGAGACATGGTAATTAACCAAGTATCGCTGGAATCACTTCCTTAAATTTAGCTACAGCACTATCAGATAGACATCGAGCGTACGATATTTTGCTTAGTGGCTTGCAGTCCAGTAGCAGGACTTAAAAAGTTATTAAAAAATGATAAGAGAGGATTTTGTGGACAAATAAATGTTCAATTTCAACACCATATGCCAGAACAAGGTCCAGAGTGTGGTTTAAACAATGAGTTGGTTCATGTACATTCTGACTGAATCCAATTGAATCTAATAATGAGATAAACACAATATTAAGGCTGTTATTATCAACGTCCACATGAATATTAAAGTCACCTACAATAATTACTTTATCTGTTTTAAGGACTAAACTTGATAAAAATTCTGAGAATTCGGATAGAAAATCAGAATATGGACCAGGAGGGCGGTACACTATAACAAATAAGATTGGCTTTATTGTTTTCCATGTTGGGTTAGAAAGTGTAAGAACAAGGCTTTCAAAAGAGCTATAGTTTAGTTTAGGTTTAGGATTGATTAATAGGCTTGAGTCGAATATGGCTGCAACTCCACCATCTCGGCCTGTACCTCGAGGAACGTGAGTATTTATATGACTAGGTGGAGTGGATTCATTTAGACTGACATATTCTTCATGTCTCAGCCAGGTTTCAGTGAGACAAAATAAATCAATCTGATTATCTGATATTAAATCATTTACTAATCCAGCTTTAGATGACTAAGACCTGATGTTTAAGAGTCCACATTTCATTTTTCTATTTAGTTGCACTTTTGCAGTGGTGGTGTTAATTTTTATTAGGTTTTTATGTACAACTCCTCTTCTGTTTGCTATTGATTTTATTGATTTCAGTGGTCGTGGGGCAGACACAGTCACTATGGGGATTTGAGTGGATGACTGCCCGGATGGAAGCACAGAGAAGTGTGTAAGACTGCAACTCTGACTCCTGGCCTCAACTCGGGGTTGTCATGGATTAGGTCCACTAATAAATGCACTAAGATTACTAGATATGAGATCCGCTCCTTCCAAAGTAGGATGAATGCCGTCACTCCTAATCAGACCAGGAGTTCCCCAGAAAGTCCGCCAATTGTCTACGAAGCCCACGTCATTATCTGGACACCACCGTGACAGCCAGCGACGGAATGATGACATGCGGCTAAACATGTCGTCACTCGTTAGATTTGGCAGAGGACCAGAGAAAACTACGGAGTCCGACATTGTCTTCGCAAAACGACACACCGACTCCACATTAATTTTAGTGCACTCCGAGTGCCGCAATCGGGTGTCATTACCGCCGACGTGGATAACAATCTTACTGTATTTATATTTAGCCTTAGCAGCAGTTTTAAATGTGCTTCTATGTCCCGCTCTGGCCCCCGGGATGCACGTGTCTATTGTCTCTGGTGTCTCAAACCTCACGTACCTCATAATTGAGCTACCAATAACCAGAGTTGGCTTCTCAGCGGGTGTGTCTGAGTGGGGAGAACCTGTTAGAAACAGCAAGCGGCTGGTGGTGAACCGTGGGCTTCTGCTTACACTTCCCACGGACAGTCACCCAGTCTCCCGGCTGCTCGGGCCCCGCCGGGGGACAGCTAACAGGAGCTAGTTTACCTTCCATGGTGCGGAGCCGCGCTTCTATCACACTAAAACTCTAAAAAGAAATAATTCACAGTAAAAAATAAATTGAACCTCTGGAAATGGTCTGTTAGGGTGCCATGGTGATGGTGCAATGGTGTTAATTGTTTGAGTAAAGAATTGGGCAAATTGGAAGAATGAGTTGGAAAAAAAACAACTTTGTATGGTTTAATTAAATGGATTTTTTTTTTCATGACACACAAGGCAATAAGGGTAAAACAACTTTTTATGAGGACAAGACAACCACTCTAGAGAGATTTAGTTTTCATGAAGAGAAAACAAGTCGGCAGTCTTTGGTGTGGCCTGGGTTTGTAAAGGTTGTTGTGATATACTTAATGTGTGCTCTGTCACAGACACACAGATATGTGATCACACCTTATTGCACCAAAACACATCAGTTTGCAACCTCAAATTTCATCACACCTCGAAGAATATAAAAACATCCCAAATTGTGTGAGAAATCTGTAAAAACCTATGTACCTAAATACCTATTTCACAAAATGCAGCTGTAGTGAACAGCAACACATCACACATGAAACTGACAGATGTGACAGTTTTATCCAAACAGTGAGGTAAACATGTTTATTTCCATTTCACATTTCTGATCAATATTATACATTAATAATAAGGTAATATAAATGCTCAGTACCTGTGTGCTGTACTCATGTGGTTAATGTGAGTTCACTCTCTTCCAATTCACACAGTAATAATAAAAGATACAGTATGTGTGATAATGTGCAGAACTTTAAGTTGGAAGAAAAGGGAAGTTAAAAACCTTTGATTACAGCAGCACTAATCTCAGCCAAGATTACATGAAATATTCACATCGAATTAGAAAATCCTAATGATTAACACATGATGGGGAACATAATACAATAAATGTACCGGTAAATGTAGATACAATGTTATTCTGTTACTGGGTTGTACAATATGACATAGAGTTCGTACAGTTGTAGATTCAGGGAAGGTCCAGCCTTTCATTAAGCTAACAGACTGAGGCACAGCCTCATCCTCGAAACTATTTTCATAAAAAACTTTTCCTCTGCAGAACAAAAGCACCATACCACAACAGAACCTGGCACAGTAGCGCATATTTACACTGATACCCAATCTTCACATTTTGGTTCAATGTGGGATAGATGAAATCCTCTGGCATTGACAATTTAAAGTGGTGTAAATCCTCAATTAAGAATATAGATATTGATAAATAATCTGTGATGAGGATGGTAAATGAGAATACAGTCAGTTTGTGAGAAGACGAAGCACCAAAGCAGGAGCTGTGATACAATGAGACTGGACATTTTGCAGCTTCTTGGTTTGCATCTTTAGTCCTCCAGGGTGCTGTACAACCTCATACTTCCAGTGCCTCCACCATCATCTACATCAAGTGGTTTTCTGAGTTCACCCCGGATAAAATAAAGTTATTAAAAACATGTCTGGGGTCTGACAGGCGGCTCCAGCCTGTTGGACAAGGCGGTCAGCACCTGGTCAAACTTGGCGTATCGCAGAGCCTGGCTCTCCTCGGCACCTTTGCTCCCCCAAAGCAGCCTCATCTGGAAGTCAGTCAGGAAGAGCTCCAGAACCTCTGCCTGCTCCGGGAAACCTGCAACATCACATCACCATCAGTAGATCAACAGCAGAAATCACAATTAGCTGATAATAACTGTTTTTCTTTGTTTGTTTGTTTGTTTTAACCCCATTAAAAGAAAAAGTTCTTCAAATACTGACTCACTCCTCTGCTTGGGCGCAAATTTTGTAAAAAAAAAAAGAAAGAAGAAAAAGTACCTCCTTGATTCGTGAAATAATAACAGTACAGTCTTTCAACGAATGTTTTAAAGCCAAAGATGTCAACTGGATGAGTATAATTGGGTTATTCTCTAAGTTTATTAAGTCTGCCACAGACTCTTTTCTAATACCAGCAACTTGGTGGCACCAAAGTCAGAACATTTAAAATCCCTCAAGTATTTGAAAGTATTTTAATGTCTTTTACTAAATTAAACAGTTACTTTAATTTGGTTATTGAAAATAATGCATGTATCATGTCCCTCTGACAAGTTTTGATCAACAGCGCACCTCTCTCCACTCTCCTACCTTGTAATTTGCTCTCAGCGTTGGAGCGGTAGATGCCCCCCAGCTGAGCGATGGTCCTCGCTGCCCCCAGGTGGAACATGACCACGTCCACTCCAGCTTCCACCGTCTCCCATGGCTCTGTCCCTTCACCCACCGCCATGCTCTTCTCCAGCAGAGACAGGAGGGGTAGGATGTGGGGGAAGCTGGTGTTGGACAGCGGACAGCTTTCTGGAGGACAGACACACAGACAGAGTCAGTGATTTTTGTTTAAAGGAAGGTGTGCCCTACAAAAGGAGCATGTAGAAGATCCCCTACCTCTCCCGTCATTCAGACTCTTCATAAACGGCCTCAGAGTTTTCTCGTAGAGAATAGCGCCCTCTGTGTGTCGCTGCCGCAACGCTGTCCATGTCTGCTCCAGACGGGACACCTGAGAGGAAACGTCACCATTAAAACCTGGCAGTAGTGCTTCCACATGCAGGGGTGCCCCCAGAACAACCAGCGATTTAAACTGAAAATTGAGCAATACCTCTTTAATATTACATTTAATTGAGCTCACACTGGTATTTGAGCGGAATTAAAAAGAATATCTTACTTCTATAGTGTTTTAGCTATAATAGAAGAGGTAATGTACTCGCAAGATTCTTACTGTTCGGAGTTTGTATCTTCATGGATGTTTGCACTTATAAGCGTCCTTGGGTTTTTAGAAAGGCGCAATATAAATCTAATTTATTAAAATGTATTATTAATGTAAGTCACTTTGGACAAAAGCGTCAGCTAAATGTAATGTAATGTGATCATCAATGTACAGCAGGGCTCCTTTTTTTTATGTCCAGTGGGTAAGGCGTTACCGTAATTTCCGGACTATAAGCCGCTACTTTTTTCCCACACTTTGAACCTCGCGGTTTCTACAATGACGCGGCTAATTTATGGATTTTCCCCGCTTTCACAAGCTTCATGTCGCCAAAAAACTGAGCACCGTCACATAATGTGACGTAAATCGAGCGCGCTCAAACTTCCCATTCATTACGGTAATTAACTTTTTTACGAAATTTCTCTGTGTTTCATTCAGTGTACCAAATGAACCTCTAAAAACATTATGCCAACCTTCAATTGCATTATTAGTTCTTGGAATGTCTTCAGCAGCGGACATTATGAACAGCGGACATTTTAAACAGCGGACATTTTAAACAGCGGACATTATGAATGGTCACGATTCTGATTACGGTCATGTTGTCACCCTCATCATCAGACACGGAGAAAGGCATATGATGCAGCTTTCAAGTTGAAGGCGTTTAAAGGCCTATTTATTTTTGTTCCAAGCCGTGTTTCGTTAAAGCCTGTGTAAAGTTCATTTGTTTCAATGTACCGGTAGGCACCTATAGACATGTGTGTATATATATATATGTGTGTATATATATATATGTGTGTGTATATATATGCGGCTTATTTATGTACAAAATACATATTTTTAAAAAATTCAGTGGGTGCGGCTTATATTCAGATGCGCTGAATAGTCCAGAAATTACGGTACTCTGCAGGTTATAAAACGGATAGTTCTGGTCTTTGTTATTTGTAGCTTGCCTGTTATTCCCACTTCTCTTTAGTTATAGTGAGTATAATTTTTGCCGATGGTACATGCGTGTTCATAATAACAGCAACATAATGAGAACTATTTTCTCCTTATTGCAGATAACTGACTCATGCATCAATATCATAGCCTCTCAAAAGCACAGTGACAAGGCTACATTGGTCAAAATTAAGATAAGACTACTATTTGACATCTATTTTACCAGCTACAAAAAGACAACATATCAAATATTAGAAACAGAGGTGAAAAACATAAAATGCACAACTCCACGCTAGCTAGTTAAAAGCAGGTGAAAGCTAATTCAACCACTTTTTATTATATTACATATCAGCTTTTTTTAAATTATTTAAAATATTAGCAATTGAGTTTGTTACACTACATAAATAAGGCAAAACCTAAAATAGATCAAAATAGAGGAAAAAAAGTAACACCAGTTAAAGTAGTCTCGCTAAAAGCTAACTAGCCTAGCTTAGCAGAGTAGCAGTAACTGCCGTCTCAGCCTCTGAAACTAGAGGAATCTACATGATTTGATGTGGTCAAGCTACCTTTAAACCAGGGGTGCCCACACTTTTTCAGCTTGGGAGCTACTTTTAAAATGACCAAGTCAAAATGATCTACCTACATTAAAAATGCTAAACATATATTTATTTATATTGTGGCGAGCGCCACGGGAAGCGAATGGATTGAGAACACCAACGAGTCAGAGACGGGAGTACGTTTTATGTTGTCCTGTGCCACATACACCGCAAGACCCCAGGTACAACTTTTATTACCAGGAAACTACCACCCGTTAACCGCAACACACCGGGCCCCCCCCCCTCCGGGACATAACTCTCACCCATGGTGGCAAAACACACAAAACATGAACACGCATAATTAAACAACACCACTCACGGACAAGTCTGCGCGGACAAGTCTGCGCACTCTTGGTTCTTACTTGGTCCAGCTTCCCCACTCATTTTTATACCCCTTCTTTAGCAGAATTGTATAAATTGGAAGGCTAACTAGCTAATCAGCTCGCGGTGATTTGCAGCTGGCGGGGTTGACCGCGCATGCGTGGTGAACCGCGTGTTAGAAAAGATGATATCTCAGACTGGCTGACCTGTACGTCAATCAAGTGGCAAATGCCATAGTGAGGATGGATGATAGGCTAACTTTTAATAAAAAATATATTTTTTTTTTCAATGCCATGCGATCTACCCACACTACCTTTGCGATCGACCGGTCGATCGCAATCGACGTAATGGGCACCCCTGCTTTAAACCATATACGTATATGTAATACATCATATATTAATTAAGTGGACTAGCTCATCCGTGCAAATGAACAAAAAAGCTAAAGGAAACATCTCGTTTTTTGGGCGTTTTTAAGGCATTATAGCCTTGTTCAAGTTCAGCCAGGGACATTTGTTGCATGTCTCTCTCCCCATGTTTCCTGTCTGTCTCCACTACAGGGGTATTTCTATCAATAAAAGGCAAAAATACCCCAAAATCATGTTAAAAGGAAATATCAGGGTGTAGGATGCATGTTTACCTGCGGCAGCTCTAAAGCTCTCATGACGGCAGCAAAGCCAAACATGTTGCCCATGGTGCTCTTGAGCTCAGCTGCAATTTGGATGATTTTATGCAGCAGGCCCGCCCTCTCCTCAGTCGTCCCTGTGCAGCCCAACACATCCACAGCCAACATGATGGCCATGGTTTGGAACCTGCAGGAGGGTGGAGAGAGGGGGAGTTTCTAACGTTTAGCTCATTTCACAATCATATCGTCATATCAGCCCTATTTCACCAGTGAGGTTGAGAAAAATCAGATGTTGCTTCAGGAGGTACATTTATAATCTCATCTCATGGAAAGTCAACAGCCACACTAGCGCTACCCCATGACACATAGGCCTAGATGAAATATGGAGAGACAATTTGGCTGTTCTTAGATTTTCACCACAAGTAAGCACCAGAGGAAAGGCCATATCGTTCCCTAAATGAAAGGGTCTCAGTTTTACACTTTCACTCCTTTTCATCTTTCGAAGCTGTACTTTGTCAGGTTTAGGTCAACCTGTTAACATGTAACATTTAGCATGTCAGCTTGTTAAAATTAACACGGCCTCACATTTAGCTTGTAAGCCAACGATAGCATACACATGAGTACACAGGGCCCTACAGTTTTGACACGCAATATAGATTCATGAATCAATAAAAACTGCAACTTCTTGTGTGTTTTTGACGTTTTGTACAATAAATGTGAATGTAAAAAACATTGAGCAGGCCTTTGTTTTTTTCCCCGCAGTGACCATCGCTTTTGCCGGTTAAAATTGCGTCAGCGCCACCACCCGGTTGTTACAATTCCATGGTTTGGCTTATACGAAAATTGGCTTGGAGCAAGTCCTTATCCAAAGAGTGCCCCATGGTGCCCCACATCTTTCTACAGTAACCCTGAACGGACAAACCAAATTCTGGCTCTAGAGAGGGCCTTTCACGTTTTTACGTTACCTGAAGGCCACTGTAGTTCTCAGACACACTTGGAAAGGGAGGAACGAGCGGAGGGCTGCAATCTGCAACCTCATTGTTAGATGCCACTAAATCCTACACACTGGAACATTAATGAAACTTGTCTGCTCTATAAAGCCCCTTTTTATACTCAGCCTTTTTGCGCATCGTCTGTTGGACCCAACTACTGGTTGGACAAGGTTCGTGTCCAGGACTTCTGAATCCTTACTCACCTCTCCAGGAGGTCCAGTCTCAACTGTTGGCCATGTGGCAATGTTAGCAGCTCCATCCCAGAACTAACTCCCATCGTCCTTTGCACCTCTGGAGTGACCTCCAGAATTCTGGCCACCTGGGAAACACACACACAATATTATTGATCGACTCCTGTGAGTGGGCCTTTATATTTGTTGGGTGATTTATCTGGCAGCATCATGTGTAGCCCTCTATGCGTAGGATGTGTTTTTACATTTTTGTTTTCATTAGTTAGAGGCAACTGTATGAGCAAGACAATGCACTCTGAGAAATCCTGACAGCCCAAATCCAATTTCTTCTCAGAGCACCTCGTCATGTGTTATTCCTTACTTTACGACGTTTTCCTGTACACACGTTTTCCTATACACAGATTATGAATTAACATTGAGACACTCTTATCTTATAGTTAAGTTGTCATGGCTAATGGGTAAGCAAAAAGCTCCTAATCTACACATGCAGCAGATACAGAGCAACCTTAGCATTCGTTTAACTGCTAAATGTTCCACTTTCTTCAGCAGCTAGTCTCTAACGGTGTCTGTCTGCTGTTTGCTGCTGGGCCAGAGCGTTTTCCCTGAAAACAGCTGCCTGTTGCATCCAGAAATGATAAAGCAGTGAGACTGAATCAAAGCAGTTTTTTGTGGGCCATAAAGTCAGGCTAAAGAGCTGCTAAGAAGTTTTTGAGGAGAATGATAGAGGATAATACATTGAGCTACCCTTTTCACATTAGAAATAGTCCTTTTAGCCACTGGTAATCTAAAAAATATTGACTTTAAATAGTACCATGCAGTCAGCCTTGGTGATATGTTTGACCGCTGTCCTGGGGTCGACCTCCGCCAGCAGCTCCTTCACCCTCCGCAGGATGCCCACCTCCAAAGGCTTATTCTCCTTGGGCATCAGCAACGACTGGTACCTGCTCGGTTTGAAAGAAGAGACCGTCTCCACAACCGGCGAGGAGTACAAGTTCCCTTCCTCCGCCCTCAGTGGATCAATGCCCACTGACCCTTCCTCCACCCACAGCCTCTCCACGTAGCTCTGGGGGCCGGGGTACAGCTCTGTGTAGCAGCTTCCACCTGCATCAGAAGACAGGGAGTCCTGGTTTAGATGAGGTTGGGGTCTGTCGTTACACTGTCTGAGGAGGGTGCTGTTGGGAGAGGGCAGGGTTCGGGCAGTATCCAAGCGCCTGGAGAGAGACGGGGATAGAGCCACGCTGGCTACCCGGCTACTGCCAAGGCTTCTAGACTGTGGGGCTGGAGATGGAAGAAGAGAGGGAAAAGGGGAATGTTTATGAATTAGTAACACTGTTTTTCAGTCGACTTTTATTCTGTCAAATGACAAGGTATTAGTCAGTTTTCTAAGAATGGAAAAGGTCCATTGGTTCTTACTTAAAGGTGCAATGTTTAGTTCTGAGCCACCTGCTCCAAAGAAATAGGGCGTAGCATTTCACGACTACTAGTGGGTCCATATAATCTAAATGTATACTACTGCCTACCTACTAGTAAATAACAACAATGGAAGAATATGCAAATTCCACCAAAGTGCTGAAACTCTGAGAGCCGGTCAAAATAACACTGATTTCTTACAATCTTAACGTGTGGTCACGAAACTTTACAGGTGTGTAGTTGACATCACAATGAAGTTTGAGATAATTCTTGGTTTTAGTGTTTTCATGGAATTTACAGACAAACAGAAACATACAGGACATCCCTTGACATATCCTTTAAATGAGGTTGGACTGTAGATCACATTTAGTCCAAGGGTAAATGTATCCTTTTTCTTCTGACAAAATCCTTCAGCTCAGCTTCTTTGTAAAACATATACAGTATGTTTTATCTAAGCTTTTAAAGTCAGTGAACAAGGTTATGTAGTTCATGTATGAGTACACTGTTTGGTCACACACCTTCAGATTACATAAGAATACTAAGAATACTCTATCTGCTGTATTGTAGGTGCAATATTAAGATTATTTTTTTGAACAGTCTTCTTACCACATTTATATTTTATTTATGTTTTTTTTGTTGCCTTTTTCAATAGGTTTGCATTGTTGTATAGTTCTTTTGTTAGGTTTTAAATTACTTCTTAAAAAAAAAATCCAAACCATGTTTTTTTCCTCATATATTTTATTGTTTTTTTTTAAATTTTTTTTATTGTTTTTGTATTTTTCACAACTCTTTGACTTTTTAAAACTTTTATTTACACAATTCGATGTTCGTTATTGCCGCCTCTGTGTGTTTTATAATTATTTTCTTTAATCATGAATAACTAAAGTAACTAAATATCACTACATGAATTCTAAGTGTTAACAGATGGGACAAAGAGTAGGAACTGTGGTTTAATAAGGATTATCTGATTAA
>CALSBV010012215.1:5129423-5139912 GCA_943590825.1 Bovichtus diacanthus | reverse complement strand
ATGTAATATCCGGTTCACCCTTCTCAAAAACAGCAAAGCCTACCAATCAGGTCTCACAGAATAATATTGAATATATTTAAACATCCTTCTATTAGTGGAATAATGATTGTTTACTGTAATTGTGTTGTATCCCTCCTTTTTGTTTTCTTCACACATTTTATCAAGCTGGTGACCACAGAGCTCCCACTTGTGGTCGAACCACTGCATGACTCGATCACTATGAGGACTCACTTTCCGTTTGTGGACAAAAACTAGGTTCTCACATTGTAAAAGACTAAAGTGTTAAATTGAGACTTAGGTTGAAGTTTTTGGTTTAGATGGGACCATGGGCTAAGGATGAGGCATGTCGTGGTTAAGGTAAGACTCCAGGTGATGCATGCAAGTCAATGCAATGTCCTCATAAGTGACAAGCATGTGTGTGTGTGTGTGTGTGTGTGTGTGTGTGTGTGTGTGTGTGTGTTTGTTTGAGGCCGACCTCCCAGGGGATACGTCCGTGGTACCAGGCGTGGCTCTTCAGGTTGCTGCCGCTCAGCTTCAGCTCCTCCTCCAGCTGCTTCCTCAGTTTCTCCGACGGTGGCACCAACCAGAACTTGTCTTTGGAGAACTTAAAGGGCATTACAAGTGCACAATCAGACACAAAAACCCAACAAAACAAACGCAAAAGAAAACAATAACATCAGTTTTAGAGCCTTCATGTGGATTCAAATCCCAACAGAGGCGCCGTCTACTCTCAGCCCCATTTTCGCTGCTTCTTTCCACTTTCCTGCCTGCTGCTCCTTAACAAAGCTGCTTAAAATGTTGGTCCTCTGCAAGAACAAGAATTGTGGGTAAATCTCGTCAAAGTGCAGCCTTTTTCAGCTCTGTTTTTGTGTGAATATGTGTGTGTGTCAACAGAGAGGACAGAGGGGGATGTGGTGGGAGGACAGACAGATCTGGCATTCCCCCACTGGCATCCACACTGGCGACACCAGGGGCCCCGAGACCCAGACCCATGCTGGAGTCTTGGCCTCGTCGCCGTGGCAACGTCATTGTGTGATGGGGTCATCACTCAGCGGCGCTTTGTCTGACGCGTCTTTATACAAATACAAAAAAAAATGAAGATACTGTATATCAAGAGTTTACAGCGACGACAGGCTGGGAATTCTTTTGTTTTGGGACACACACACACACACGCACACACACACACACACTAGTTACTGTTATTACACTGTTTTATAGGTGACATGTTTTTCTTCTACCTGACACCTCCCACCCCTCACTTTTGACAGACTGGTTTGTCCCACTGGACTATGAATCAAGGGCTGGGCACCGGGCCAGGTCTACTTCAGAACAACATGGGAGAATGTGTGTATATATATGTGTGTCTTTGTGTGTTTTGCAGGGGGACAAGACCTGGAGCCCCTAATGAATTGCTTTAATTTCATTAGCTTTATCATTCATTGCCAGCTTGTCCCTTTCAGACAAGTGTGTTTGTCAAGTATCCAATTATAAATCAATGAACTGGAAATTCTCTCGCTCTCTGCTTCCACCTTTTTCCAGGCAGAGCTGCCAGCTGAATCGAGGCCGTCGCGGTTACCAGGGGCATCCGCAGCAGCGTCAAAGTATTTCACCGTAGGGGACTGTATTCCCCGATTCTGTTCTGTCACCCGTCCTGATTGAATTAGAGTCTGAGTGCCATGTGTCGAGGATCACAGCAGCAGAGTTTTAACCTTAACTAAAAAAGGGTGCAACCGCTGGGAACATAAAGTGTCTTGCCTGAAAATCACTGCAAAAGGAAGCCACACATAAACAAGATAAGAGTGTGAGAGGAAAATAGATGTGAAGTCCTGTAAAGAGGAAGCTTACCTTCACATACTCTCCACTGCTGTCCGTCACGTCCTGCTGACTGAAAAACAGAAGAAACACATGATAAGTTTACATAAGAAATACTTATATCAATACTATCAATACTAATACTAATTTAGATTGCTCTTATATATTTCTATGAGTTTAGAAAGGGGGGGACATTTAGGTTGTTTCCAACAGGAAATGGACTAACCCTAACCCTAACCCTTTAATTACTGTCAGATTACATTTAATACTAGTTTCCAGGAAACTTCCCAGGAAATTATTAGTAGGTTGTGGAAATCAAGTCTTGGAATAAATATTATAGGCAACAATCACATGTCGACGTCTTGAGTAATGACTTAGAATTGCACACTAATCTGTTTCGTCAGGATCGTGTGGGTGGGGTTTGATCAGATTGGATTGACGGTGGCATCTCGCTGGTAACATAAGCAAACAACTGTGATCAGATTCAGATTCATATTTTTCATATTATCCAATTCTGGTTGGTGAGTGGAAAGTTCCAAATGATAAACGTTGTAAAGAGCTTTGACCAAACAAAAATAACATTTTAATCAGGGCAGCCCCCTCATAGTTGATTAGTTTGACTCATTGGTCATTTTGGTGTTCGTCGACTGAGATTTATTTTATTTTTTAATGCTTTTTTTAATGCTGAATTACTTATTTCCAAGAAACTTATGTGCACATCTCTGATAAACGTGGTTTTAATTGGTGCTTTTTTCACGATTATTTCTGGAGGAACTCAGTTTTACAGCTTGAAAAACATTTTAGTTGCTAACAAAGAAGTATTGAGCTTTAAAATACCCAGTACCGTTAGTACACTGACAGCAGTATAAAAGCAGTAGCAATAGTAGTACAGTTAGGCAGAACATACTGTTTTCTATCTGTCTGTCTGTCTGTTGCACAACTCTCTGACAGCAGCAGTGTGTTAATGCAACACACCCAGCAACAACTTGCCGCACAACAAACTTCTCCAGGGAGGATGGGGAATTGTTCTGCTGCTGTGTGGAGCGTCGTATCTGCTAAAAAAAAAAAAAAAAAGTCTATTTTTCAGGACTGAAGCAAAGGAAACTTATTCTTCCCTGATGTCAATCCAGTGATCACGTCAGCTGGCTTCTCACCAGGTCTGAAGGCTCTGGGAGCCACGAAACTCAGCTGCACACACGAAGGAGCACAAACACTTTCAACCCATTTTTAGAAAAAAGGGAAAAACAAAGTGCAGTTGCGTAGTTTCTCTCTGACAGCAGTGATGTGTCGTGTCAGGGAAACTGCACGTTGGCAATGTGAAACATTGCTCTTCCTCAACATGCTGCATATTTCCATGAGTAACGTCAAGGGAGGTGACCTTTTGTTCCCAAACACAAACTCTGAGAGCATAAATACACACACACACACACACAGATGTGAACACACAAGTAAAACGTATTGAATGAGAAACTCCCTGACAGTCAGAAGCTACGTTCACAAACCTTATGTAGTCGATTTCATATCCTGAATTTGTAGCTTGCATCTGTACAGAGCTCATCGGGTGATATCAGATCAATAATTATTGATGATTATATTATATGAGTTCACGATTAAGGTAAACACTGGTTTAGGAAGTGCGTTCCTTTATTTCTGCCGTTTTCTTTTCTCACAACAAGTTTTGTTTTTCTGTGATTACGAAATAATTACTTCATCAGCAAAAAAACTAAACACAAAATGATTGAATAAGATGTGCTTAAGAAAAACAGTTTGATTCATTGAGAATACCTGGAAGTGAAATAACTTGAAAATATCTTTCATCATCATCATCAAGTAAAGCACGAAGTAAAGTTCTCCGATGATGTAACATTTTGCTGTACATAAAGTATATATTTTCTAAAGTTTTAATGCCGGGCCTACTGCGCATACAGTATGTCAAAAACATTGTAGCCATGTTAGTTGGAAAACAGTTGTATCTCTTTACTTAAAAGCCGCAATTTATATAAAAGAGATTCCATATGTAGTCTAAATCCCAGGAATTCAGGGAGGGAAAGTGATCAAATTGCTGCTTCTCCGGAGAGACGATGCACATCAGCGTTGGACAGCATGTGAGGTAACTCGACGATGCAACACATTTGAAATTGCTGCCGGTGTGTGTGGGCTCACATAGAAAGCGGAGACCTGAAGACTGACAACTCCATAAAAGCTAGCGCACAAGCCTGTCAAATCTTCATATTGTACAATTATTTACAAATATTAACTGAAAGTCTTAGGCACGTGTCATCCATTGCAAGTCATGTAAAGTCACCAAACTCAACATGTTGATAATAGTAGTGAAGGTGTAAGTTGTCTGTCAGGAGAGACTGTCAATCACGCGTGGAGCTGCAGCTTTAAAAGTGCAACCCTGTGAGAGTTTAAACACTGAGACGGATTGTTGTTGTTGTTCACATTAGCGCTGTAAGGGTATCAGATTTTCACCACATGATTATCGAGGCCAAAATACTTCACGATAACGATGTGACCGCGATATCTATATAAAATATAAAATGATATTAATGCTATCAGTCGAATTTATCTTTAACTTTGTTTATTTTGCATTTATTTTTATTTTTTTGGGGGTAAATGAGTTACACTTAAAATACGAATGTGTGCTGGGCGTGTGTAGGGAGACAAAGCGAGAACAGAAAGTCACAGAAAGTATTCAAGGGCCGCTGGATTATCAGCAAGATACTCTCATGTGTGTATTATTACCATAATATCAATATTTCATTTTTTATTTGGATTAATGGTTATCATCATATGTTGTTGTTATCATCGGAATATCACAACACCCTTTGTTCACTTGACTGAAATCTGTGTCGTAAAGGCCTGGACCGACAAGCAATTAAAATGTATTTGATTCAGTTCACTTTTGGGGTTGAGAAGATTTAGACTTTGGTTGAAGGGAAATAACTGGCACGATTTTCATTAAACTTGGTGGATGGGTGAAACATGGGACAAGGAAAAACCCTTAAAATGTTGGAGTGGATCTGAATCAGGAGGTGGATACACACATTATTGTTCACTTTTTGAAACTGCCTTGGCCGAAGTCTGGCTTTACATGCCCTGATAATTTTTTTTACTTTCATGAAGGACAGATATCAGTGAGACCCCGACAGAAAAAACCACATCCACAGTGAAACCCCTCTATTAAATAACACGTGTTTCTAAAGTGTTGTCGTGGTCCACAGAAACTGCTCTGAGACCCCAGCGGGGAGGAATTCCCTCCGCCTGGGGGCTGCGCTCCCCAAACCAGCCTTAAATTTTACTGCACTTCCTGCTCCTTCAGCCAGCAACTCTTATACCACTGCATGAAACACACTTAACATCCACACACACACACACACACACACAATGCTCCTATAACAACCATAAACAAATGTGACACCACCTACATGCGTCCACACAGAGCTGCTCTGTTGAGGTTTACTACAGAGAGACAAACTCAGAGTGGGAAAAGAAGTCGATGACTTCCTTATTGAAGGTCAAAGTTAACCTCAATAACCTCTTCTGCTCTGACGAATTCATTAAGAGGAAAAAAGTGCATCTATTTCTGTGACAGGAAACCACTGGTTTAACTACTCGGAATCTGGTCAGATGGTCAACAACCAACTCAACTCTGTCATCAACCCACAAAATGCACCAACGTTGTGAAAGAGTCGCAGTTTTAAACATGTGGTCAATGTTGTGAATTGCATAAAAACTACGAGGCAACACGACTGCTTGTTTAGGTTTAGGAACAAAGCTACTTACTTTGGTTTAGGAAAAGATCTTGATTGGGGTTAAATAAGTACGTTTGTTACGTTAGTTAAGTACGTTATGCTTGTTATGTACGTAATAGGTAAGTTAACTTCCGGGACGTCAACGTGTTGACTTTGGTTTCACTGCGGGACATGAACAACGCTCTCCTGCCAACTTCACCCCTGTGTTCTTTTCACACATGCAGCCCAACATTCTCTTTATACTACATCACCTGCCTTTCTACTTAGCTCCTTTTATATTTTTTACGGCTACGACTGATGTTAAGAATGAACCTTTTAACCGCTAACCAACAATATGAATTGTGACCGATTAATGTTAATCAGTAAGACAGTTTTTCTAAAAAATATTGAAGAAAAAAAGGCAAAACTCAGAGGATGGCTCGTCACTAAAAGTAGTATGTAGTAGTAGAAGGTAGAGCAGGTCCAGACCACCTCAAATCTATATTCCCGAACTAATAACGGCTATTTAATGGGCGGTGCACCTCTTTGTTTAGGCAACTAAAACTGCTTGGCTATGGTTAAGTCTGTCGTCATTGTTAAAAGAAACTAACGGTGACTGTTGGTACCAGAGGGGATGCAAAATGCTGTCTTTGTTTATCCATCCGCCCACCCTGACCTACCAGGGAGTTTTCGCGGCAGAAACGTCACACCACTTCTGACTTATCTGACATTATCTGCATGACCACAAGAGGTTTCTGGCATGACCACGTCAGGAGAAAAACATGACATGAGTTTCTGTGGCCTTAATATAACAAACTGCTTCTCCTTGATGCTGATGTAAAAACAAATGATGGTTTGCTTCTGCAGTTAGGGTTAGGGTTGATGTTTTTGCCGTTTTGGACATCGATCTAGTTCAATCAACCAGTTATGATAACACTCTATTAACAACCCTTAGCTGTACTTTACTTTTACTTTTGTTTGCTCTCCTTGAACTCTGATACCCCCTGTACTCTGTAGTAGGTTAAGTAGCCTAAGTTCAAATAGAAATATCATATGTAATATTCAAGATGCCTGTCACGGGGAAAAAGAGTATTTTAGAAACATATTCTAAAATATTTGCATATTCTCTTGGGATGTTTGAAACTTCTGGATCTCCACTGGAAATGTAAAATAAGCATTTGAAGCGCAACAATGCAAGACAGTCGACTGTTCATCAAACGCCCGCTGAGCTGAATCAGATACATCCTGATGCATTACATTGTGTTAATACAACCGCCTTACTCAATAAATACACTGTCTTTGCTGCGTGATGGAGCTCATTTTCCCCCATGAAGTTTCACAAGTCTTGTAAATATATTTTTATAACTTCGTCTGATATTAGCTTAAGTGCTCTTGATTCCATTTCACTTGTAAAGGAGTATTATTACAGTGTAGTATAAGTACTTTTACTAAAGCAAAGAGTCTGACAGATAGACAGGATAAAGGTAAACAGGCTGCTGCATCTCTGCCAAAAAGAAGGGGAAAAAAAGCCTTATCACTTTTCTGACTGAAAGCAGTGCAGGATCAAATTCCTGCTCTTATGTAACATATAGTCCGGTCCAGTTTCAGCCTGCTGTCCTCCACGTACAACACAGACACACACACAGCCTGCTAACCCGCTGACTTCAAAGTCGACTAGTTGCAATAAATGTTGTTTTAGTCATGAGCTTTTCCTGTTTTTAAAACATCAAACTAACCGAAAACGTGTGTGTGTGCGTGCGTGCGTGTGTGCGCGTGCGTGCGTGCGAGTGTGCGTGTGTGTGTGTGATTCTGATCTCCCAATGGATCGACTCAATTCACAGACTACACGCAAGAAAAAAATATTCAAGTTCAAATATTAAGAAACTTGTAGATGACTCCTGGAGCAGTTCAACAGATGACACATATATATCACATTGATTGGCTCAGATAAATAGTAGCGACTTTATATTAATAAGTACTAATTTTGTCATTGATATTAGCTCCCTCACCTTCTCTCTCGCTCCCCACAGCGGACTGACCCACAGTGAAAGTCCCCGACTTCACACATCTTCTCCCGCACAGTGAGACACTCTCTGCCGCTGAGTGTGAACCAGCTGACTGGCTGAGCCACCGCGAGCAGGCTGGGAGCCACTGCGCATGTCCGCTGCTGCTACTACTATGTATTTTAATTTGTATTAATCATATATAAAGCATATAACCAGGCACTAGGACAGAATACTAGGGCAACTGTTTATTAAAACATTCTTATATTACCATTACTTCGTCTTGTACCATGACAAATTTTTCTGAAGGAATAATATTTAACAATTTCTTTATAATATTTCTACACCCGCGGTGTCTGACGGAGAGATACCGCAGGTGCTTCCTTCCTGACTGTACAATCACCACAGTCCCCCAGCACAGACACACCAATACTGACTGTTGTGCAATCATGTGCAATACACACTTTATGTGTATTATTGTTATTGCCACCTGCTTGTTCAGTTACATTTATTATGCTGCTACTTATTTCTACAGTGGTTGTTTACTTTACCTTTTTTATTTAATATGTTTGGGTAATTATTTGATTTTGTCTTTCATCTGCACTGTCCCTTTGCTGTTGTCACTGTTGGCTTATTTGAAGCTAATATTTGAATTTTTATTCTATTGTTTCTCTATATTTGAAGCTATTGTTCTACACTTGTATGATTACACCTATTTGAAGCTTAAATGTACTTGCAAGGTTCTCGCTGTTTAGAGTCGTATCCTCATGATTGTTTGCACTTATTGTAAGTCACTTTGGACAAAAGCGTCAGCTAAACAAACTGTAAAGTATTGTAATGTAAGACGGTAAATGTGGGACAAATAAAGGATTTCTGATTCTGATTATGACATTATGACTTTTTTCTTGTGATTAGAAATGTATTGTAGCACAATAATGTTTGTTAAGTCAAATCAAACGATCATACAATATTAATTATGTTGTTTAATCAAATCAATGCTTAGTAATAAAAGAGTATGCATCTTTAAATAATGACATTGCTATTTATTTTTTATCTTTATTGGTAATAGTGCTCATTATTGTTAATTATTCAAAATAAAGCCAACATTTTTTAATAAATAATATGTATTATATTATTTTATTATATTTTTTAACATTGTAAATGGTATTCCTAGACTACCTGGTAGGAGTTTATTTACAAATACAAAATAAACAGGTTTTAAAAGTTTTCTGAAGTCTGAAAGTATATTTTTTCTTCATCATAGTGCCTTATTCTAACTTGTATTCTTTAAGATAATGACATTATTCAGACAGGTTGATATAATCTCACTGCAATGGCAGAATCCTTTGCAGTGTTGCTTTAAACCTCATATGCTTCGAATTTAAGTTTTTAGTTCAGGTTGAAAAAAACAAACCACACAGACTATTTCTGGGATTGTCACTTCATCTTTCTGAAAAAAAGAAATATAAATAAATTCACTTTCTCACCTGTCAACACGCTCCACCCCCTGCAAGCTATTCACAGTTTTTGTGGTTTCCAGTGTACTCGTGACGCCTCGCTGCCTCTCTGTTTGGTCGCCCACGTGGCTGCGAGCTGCTTCAGCTATCGGGTCCATCGGCACGTAAACATCCTGCGCCGATGCCGCTTTGGGGCTATTAGTTGTCATGTTTGAAGGCTCTCTTACAGCTCGATCAGTTTCTAAAGCATACCTGCTCCTTGACAATGACCCTTGGCTCCTAATGGGTCCCACTGAAGTATTATTGAAGCAGCTTTCAGGTGTTGAGGTCAAAGGTGAAGCCCGGCTGAATGTCGGGGTGGCTGGCAGCGGCTTGTCTAGGCTGGTCAAACTGAGGCTGGACAGGACACTGAGCAGAGGGGAGTCTCGGACATGTTCCCCCGCCTTCCACTGGCTCTGCCCTCCACTCACCCCCTCCTCCTCTTTCTTTTTCTTCTCCTTCAGCTCCCTGCAGCTCTTTTTTTGTTTCTGGCTGCGGGGCACAGTGCCCACATGTGTGTACATCTCGCCGGAGCGGGCGTAGCTGGGGCTGCGGAGGCAGTCTTCCATGTCATCCACCGATTGTCCCTCTGCTGCTGATTTGGCACCCCCCTCGCTCCCATCGTGCTCTGGGTCTGTCTTGATGTTGGCCTTCGCAGACGGGTGTCGGTTGGAGAGATTGGTGAGGCTCCCAAACCATTTGAAACCTGGGGAGTAGGAGGACGTTAACTAGGGTTGACAGAAATATTCTACGACCAACATCATTTAACTTTTTATAGCTGCTTAAAACAAACACCAAATAGAGTGCTGCAAGGATGACATGTTTTTGTAGGCCAACCCACTAGTTAACATTGCACTGTAGAAAAAATAACTGACGTATTTTATGTCGTAGAACAAAACGTTAACATCACAGATCTTATTTCAGCTTATTAAAAAAAACCATTGACTTCGAGACAAAGGAAGTGCATACATGCTAACTAATTTCCTGCAGCACTCATATGCATCAAACAAATAATTTGACATTTTATAGACACTAGAGCATTTCGGTCAGTGAGTCAGCTGTGGAGATATTTCACTCTAAACTCAACAGTTGGATGTAGGCCTAATGGTCCCCAAATGATAAAATCTGTCTTTAGATTTTAGAGGCAGCATGATTGCATACAACATCCATGCAAAAGATGCACAAATGACTTGGTTTTGACTTGGATGATGAAAGTAAAAGTGCGGGACTAGTTGAAAATGTAGTAACGTACAGAGACATGAAAATAGGAAAGTGGATCTGTAACAAAGAGAACTGGAGTCCTTCGTAAGATTTCAGATCAGTCAGCAGGTGAACATTCACACAAACACATTCACACAAACACATTCACACACAGTGGAGGTTGCTACAGTAGCTAGCTTAAGGCTACAGTAGCTAGCTTACTGCTACAGTAGCTAGCTTA
>CALSBV010012215.1:5113795-5129413 GCA_943590825.1 Bovichtus diacanthus | reverse complement strand
TAGCTTAAGGCTACAGTAGCTAGCTTACTGCTACAGTAGCTAGCTTACGGCTAGAATAGCTAGCTTACGGCTACAGTAGCTAGCTTACTGCTATCACCTTTTTGCAGATGGTTCATTGGCTCTGTGGGGGGAAATTAATGTGGACTGCTCAAACCAGCTGTCAAATTTGCTTTGTATTTGGTCTGAACACACCATAATAACCTTTATGATCTTCTACCATTTCAATAGCGCCACCATCAGGTCAAAGTTTCCACTTCTGTAGAACACGGTCATTTTCAGGAGCCGAGCCGTCGGAAATTCCTATTTTTTATTGCACTTCTCACTATTTATTTTTTACTTCCTCTATTTATCTATTCTAAATGATGTTCTTGTGCCGCTGCAACACCTCTGGGCACTAATAAAGAATAATCTTAAAGGGAAAATTCCCTAAATTTTATGTGCATGTCCAATCAGTGTTGATGGTAAATGTAGTCGACTGAAGCAATACATTCTTCAGTGCCTGCTATATTGACTGAGAAAGCTGAGGTCCCATGCTGCAAAATCTGTTATACTTCTTGCATCCAGACGCGTCTTTGACAGTAACTTAGTTTGAGGCAAGGAAGAACTACAAACTACTTCAACTAGGATTTCTCTTGGTAGAAAGCCAGGGGGCATGTTTTAGGTGCACTTCCGGCATGGCCCCAAAAGCAGTCAATGTAGCAGCCACTGAGGAATTTTAAGTGTGGCTGTAGAACTTACAGTACCTATTAAATATATCAGACTGGCTTTCTCAAACTTGTAAGACCTCTAACTCCGCAGGTCTCCAATTTCTTGTTTTATATTCTGTTTCTAAGGGCACGGGGGGTCCAAATGGTTAATACAGACATCATGCTGCATCTTTAACTTCATTACAACTTTGACTCTTAGTTATAAAAGGCTAACTGCTTGTGATGCGTCTGTATATCTGGCTGCTCTACAGGGTTTGACCCTGATGTTGAGACATCAGCTGAATGAGGACAGGAAGGAAATGACTTAATGTTCTTTCAAAATATGACATGTTGCATTGACTAACTCCTGTGACTGTTAACCTTGTTATCTGAGCAAGACTCTGACATGGTATATCCATTATTACATCCACCTTCTTATTCCTGCTCAGGGTCATGGTCTCAGTCCGGTCACACATTATTCCCTTTGTGAGAGGTAGTCGAACATTTAGAAGATAATTAAAGAATAATGTTGGACCTTTAGGTCACCAGTGGGACCAGCAGCTGCAAACATTTAATTTTCACTTTCTCCTGTGAAACATACAAAAAAAAAATGTTTTCTTTGACCTGGAGTCATCTGAGGAATGTTGTTGTACCCTCATCGGCTGTAACTCTCATTGTTTCTATTCTAAGATGCAGCCCCTCGAGCCCTCAGCAGTGTTTGATTATGTTTCTGCCCCGGGGACCTATTAGACTCCGACGGATATTTATTTCCTCAACTAAATATAGTCCAATGATTTTGAGAACGAGAGAGAAGGGAGATGATGTCTCTCCGAGATGCCTCTCACTGAATGTTTTTGTTCATCTTACAGTGAAAGTATAAGAAGGAAAGTTTGAAAATAACATTAACATTTTTACCACAAATCCAAGAAGCAAGAGTTCTATCAGACTCCAGGGTTACTTGAGTAAGTCAAGTAATCAAGTCATATATATATCATATTGTATCAGTCTATTAAATAATTCTATAACCAGTTGTTCACCAATTAACCAATTCAGCAAGCAAGATGTACAGATTAAATTAAGCTATGTTTCCACCCAAAGTTCCCAGGACCGTTCGTCCCAACTACTTTTCAAGGAATTAAAAGGTTCCTTCAGCCAACTGTTGTCTGCTTTTCCACCGTGGCCTAAAAACCCATGAAGATTAGGCATAATCATCCGCTGACGTATGAAAAAGCGGCATCTGTTTTACACAACGTTTTTGAGCGCGACAACTACAGCCGGACCGGTCTTAAGGCACCAAGAAACCAAGACCTTAACAAACAGACGTTATTTGTATGAACTGACCACATATTGGGAATCTAAATAGTTACTGACCCCAAAGTTCCTGGAATTTCAGAAAGTATTACCCCTTGACCAAGGACTTTTGGGGTAGATAATAGCTGGTAGCTAGATAATTTTTACCTTTGGACAAAGTTAGACTAGCTGTTCCCCCCAGGTCTTTATGCTAATCTAAGCTTAGTGTCTGCTGGCTGTAGCTTCATATGTAATGGACAAATATGAGATATGGTATCTATAATCTCATGTAACTCTCTGCCGGAAAGCAAATAAGCACATTCCCCAAAATGTTGAAGAGTAGATATTTTATACAATAGATCAAGTGGATTTGGGGTTTGAACAAACTCTGAACAGAATTCAGCTGACTAGTCTTAAAAAAGGTTATAAATAAATTGTTTTGGAAGTTGCTTTTTCCCCCACTTTTGATGGAGCGAGGCTAGCTGTTTCTAGTATTTGTGCTAAGCTAAGCTAAACATGTTCTGGATTCTGAAACTGATATCCATCTGACTCTGGACAGGACAACATACAGCAGGATTTCCCAAAATGTTGATCTGTTTCTTTAATTCATACACATATCCCAAAAAAATAGTACTATACAGTGCCAAGGGTGCATCTTTTTCTGGTTAAAAAACAGACCTCCACTCATCAGCAGTCATGATGCGGAGACATTTTTGTCACTTCTTAATGAAAATTTAAAAGTAAAGACATTGACGTGGCCCTAAAACTTAAACTTTCCGTGGGTTCAGATGCCTCATGGGTGAAATTCAGCTGTAGTGAACAACTATGGAGTCAAACAGCAGAAGAAGAGAAGCACAGTGAGCTGTTGTCCTTTCAGCAGACATTTGCTGTCTTTTCTTAAACTCTGCTCTCAGGCGAGCCGCTGTCCATTCAAACTGCACAAAGACACGTCTATGCTTCATTTACAATGCACCAAAAAACTGTTTGTGAGTGGAACAAAGAGCCAACACACACACACACACACACACACACACACACACACACACAGTGAAACAAGTGTCAATAGATCACTTTCTTTTATAGGATTACACACATAAACATGGATCAGTCTCCTTTCCCTGAATCATAACACGTCTCTGTCTCTACTAGAATGTATTTTTCAGAGGTGGAAATTAACTAAGTACATTTACTCAAGTACTGTACCTAAACTTGTACAGTTTAAAGGTACGTGTGCTTTATATTATAGTATTTTTTATTCTATGCTACTTTAAAGTTCTTCTCCACTATATTTCATTGGGAATTTTTGTACTTTTTACTCCATTACATTTGTCCATATTTACTTTTTAGGTTGAAATAGTACATTGAAAATACATTGTTGGTTGATTAACTCAGGCTTTTTGACTTGTGACCCGTTGTCACATTTCAGATGTCTGTGAGTTGTTAGCAGCAGTGGAAGAAGTATTCAAACCTTTTACTTTTTAAGATCCAGTGTGTAGGATTTAGGGGGATTTATTAGCAGAAATGGAATATAATATTCATAACTTTGTTCTCATCAGTGTATAATCACCTGAAACTAAGACTGGTTGAATGAGCCCTTCATGTCTATGTAGGGAGCGGGTCCGCTGCACCGCCCTGTTTCTACGGTATCCTAGAACGGACAAACCAAACTCTGACTCTAGAGAGGGCCTTTCGTGCTTTGATGTTACTTGAACGCGAGGGGTATTCAGTTGGTTGCAATCTGCAACCTCACTACTAGATGCCACTAAATCCACTTTTAAGTAAAAGTATACAACAGTGTAAAAATACTCCATTACAAGTAGATGTCCTACATTCAAACTCCTATGGTAGTACAAGTGTTTGTATCATTAGCTAGATGTACTTAAAGGTAACTTTATTTAAAATAATAATATCATATTTGCTGAAACTGTCACGCCATCTTTTAGTCTATAGACTGTAGACAGTAGTGCATGAGACAGATAACGTGTGAAAACATTTTTTTTCTCTGCCTCCTCCCAGTGCTCTCATTATGGCATTTGCCAGCTCCTTCTGCGCCCGAAAGAAAATCAACCAATCAGAGCTGAGGAGTCTCTAAAGCCGTGTCAGTCACTGCTCATAAATTCCTATCAAGCTGTCAAACTCAAATGACCCGGCCGCCATGTTGAAAACAATCGAGCCAAAACCAAGCATCGCCCACAAACACACATCAAACTTTCTACTTTTAGCGTTAAACAGTACACCAACGTTTGTTTCTAAAAACATTTGAGACAGAAATAGGCTATGCGGTAACAGAATCATGATTCATATTTGATCAGCGCTGACAGTTCACAAGCAGTGATTGACACTGAATTAGAGATTCCTCGCCTCTGATTGATTGTTTTCCTTTGGCCGCGCTGGAATCTTGCAAATGGCATTAGAAGCACTGGGGAGATGTTTTTTGTTTCCCACAAATGATCTGTGTCATGCAATACTGTCAGGATAAAGTGACAGTTTCAGCAAATATGATACAGAGTTATTTTTATAAAAGTTACTGAACTTTAACCCTAAGCCAACTGAGCCTTTAAAGTAGGAAAAGTAAGAACACACTTTCTGTAGTAATGTGTTCCCTGTGACTGATATTATTATATTATTACAGTTTTGGTTCCCAATCTAGGGGTCAGGTCCCTCCAAAGGGTCACCAGATAAATCCGAGGGGTCGTCGGATGGTTAATGAGAGAGGGAAGAATGAAATAAAAGTTGAAACCATTTTAGAAGCTTACGAGGAACTGCAAAAATACCAAGAGACATCTGAAATGTGACAAGGAGCCCAAACTAAACGCAGTGTTTTGTAAGAGTTTACAAAGAAAAAAATGTTTGGAACCACTGGTTAATCCTTCACAATGCATTGTGCTTCATACACTTATCATATCTTTCTAAAGTAACGAGTGACTACAACTGTAAAATAACTGTAAATGCACAATACTTATAATATTTCCTTGGATACTTTCAGTACATTTTGTTGCTAATGTCTAATGCTTTTACAGAAGTAGAAGTTTGAATGAAGGGACTAGTAATGGAATATTTTGTACATTAAAATATTTGGTACTTTTACTTAAAAAAGTAGTTTTGTCATAAGGACTTAATTTACCTTCTGTTAATTGCACCATATGTTATATTGGTATAATATATAATATGTCCTTTCTGTGCCATGGGGACTACATCTTTTTAGACTTTTTACAAGGATGTCAGGTTCCTCTAATGATAATTTGGGGAAATAAACCCCCCTAAATATTGCACGATAAAGTAAAATACAACTTACTTAGTTTGCGTTTGTTCATGGTTCAGACGATGACTCCCTGATATATTCACTGATATAAAGACACTTGTTTCTGCCACTTGTTGCTGCAGTGCAATAATGAGCCGCGTGCTCTTTACCCAACAGAGTGACTCTACTTCCTGTCCTCTAAACACAGCGCAAGTGTCGGGGAAACATTTCGAAGCAGTTTCATGTTATGTTGATGCAATCAGGTGACAAGCCACTTTCTGAATCCACACCGGAAATGCATCAGTTGGGAGGGAGTCACTGTGGATGTTTTTGACATATTTAAATTTCCACACAAATGCCAGAAAAGGAAGAAAACTTTCAAAAAGCAGAAAAAGAAAATTGAAACTCACCTGAAGTCAACACACATGGAGTACAATGCTGTTCCCAAGGTTTTACAAATACTGAGGTTATGAGTCCAAAATATTAATCACAACCCAAAATATAAATATAAAATTTCATTGTTCATGTAATTAGATTTTATGAAGATTTCAAACTTGTATCACACTGTATAATAAACTTCTCTAGAAAGAATGATTCTTTTAAATAATTCTTATCGTAAAAGTAGTGAAACTGAAATAAATACCACATTTCCCAAAATAAATATTCTGCTTCTATTCTGACAGCTGGAGATAATTTAGCAGATACTTTCATTTTATGAATACTTAAATAATTTGTTATAATGTATAAGATTGAAAACAGGAAACAGAAGGGGTTTTCACCAACAACATGACACTTTATTAATACATATATCAGTGAGATGATGGGGCCAGTTATAACACAAACATCCTGATAACACATTAAGACATCAATCATTCAAATTAATGTATTCATAATATTTCCTCCTGGTATTGTGTAAAGTAACAATTGCTGTGCTAATTTGGCATATTTACATTTTTAATCATTAATTGCTAGTTTGCATTTTCAGAAATGACAAGCTTTACTATTGTTTTTGAAGGCCCAGTCTGTTTAATTTGATATTTTAGCACAAATTGCTCCAGTGAAGGGAGAACTATTTGTATAAAATATACCACTTCTTCAAAGTGCAAGACAAGACATACACGTATTATTTTATGAAATAATTTCATATACATCTTTTGTCCTTTTCCAGACTTTTCCAGACATAGAGAAATATCCTGTTTTTAACTCCGTCCAAATGCTTCCTTCATTGTGTCTTTACCATGACATCTGCAAGAAAAACAATCCAATAACTCTTATTATTTATAAATGTTTTCATTTGACAGTTTTTAACCGTTACAAATCAAGATCTGTTGATTTGACCGTAAGAAAAATAGAAAGAAAATCATACTCCCGAAACTAAAATGAAATCAGTCTTCAGTATAAAAGGAGAAATACATATTACAACAATTTCACTTCCTCTTTCTGTTCTTAAAATTATTGGGTGAATCTCTCAACTTCATGTTCAACTTACTGCTGTCTGCCTTACATGTTAAAAAAACACATCACTGGATCCACCATTGACTGAAAATGACGTTTCTCTCTCAGTCATTTTAAAAGAGAGAGGATCCTGTCTGTAAAATAATCAATACTATTGCTATTTGATGAAACAGGGTGTTTACAATCAGCGTATATTGTAGGTTTTTTATGTATTGACAAACAAGTGTTCTCTCTGGGAATAAAACGTTCTCTAAAACCTGCATCAGTAATGTTTTTTGGCAATTTGTCAACTGTAAAACGTAGAGAAAAATATACAACTTTATCATTTTATTAAAAAAATGTTATAAAGTCAGTGTCAGGCATTGATTGTATAAGAAACTGCTGATGAGAAGCCCAACAAAGGTAAAATATTGAATCTGTATGCATCTGTGGATGTGCGAGAGCATTCTGAGAAAAATAAGAGAGCGTTTCTCTCCTTGTTTTCTGGCTCACATTAAAGAATAAATCGAGGCTGAATGCGAGCAGTCTCTCCTCTGACAGACAGAAAGCATGTAACCACAGCAGGAGGGCATTCATGGCCCTCAAGGCTCTGTGGGTGGAGGCACAGAGCTGTCAACATCTTGCAACATTTCCTGCCAACACCCAAAAACCAACTGAGCAGATTTGTGCTCTGGACTAAACCAAACCGTCATGTAAACTTAATTTCAGCTAGTTTCAAAATGTCATTCTCAGGACAGCAGACAAACCGATGAACAATAAAGAGAGGACCGTTTTAAAGCTCGCTGCAGCTGATGCAGAATACATCTCACCAACCACTGATGTGAACACTTGATCATCCTCTTCTTTATGGACCTTGAAATCCCGATTTAGAGGCATCACACCGCCAAATATATAAGAAATCTGAGAGGCATCATAGCAGCTACAGCCTTAAAAATGTATCGTCCAAGTAATTTAATACTTTTTTTAATGACATGAGTGTAAGTTTTGTTTCTTGCACATGACTTCCAAATATTAAAGCAAGAATAAATACACAAGTAATTATTCGGCTGAGCACAATCCCCAACTATGGAAGCCCAGGGGGGAAAAACCATTGTGAGTAAAGATTGTTTTCAGTATAAGTATAATAGTAATTTACCTTATTTAGACAGCACTTTTTAAAAACAAAGTTCCAAATTACTTTACATGTTTGAACCAGGATTAAAACATTTCAGGACTGGAATGAAAACAAATCAAACAGTTAAAATAATACAACAATGAAATAGAATGAAATACGCAACAAAAGTATTTAAAGAAAATAGCAATAACAATAAAACAGATGTGACATGTTGTAAATGAGACGGTGGGCTATCATTAATAAAAAGCTTCTCTTTTTTTTAAAGCTATATTTTGAGAAGTGATTTAAAAGACGTTGATTACGAGACGATAAGTCTAGATTTTGTAAAAGTGTAATATTATTAGCAGTACTCATTAAGCAGCAGAATGGCTCCTGTCATTATAATACATTTTCTATAATATCTGGTTATTATAACATGTAGTGTCTGTAGCTACACTAACAAAGCTGTCAGAAAACAGAAGCAGAAAGTAGCATTAAATGGAAATATTCAAGAAAAATGCACCTCAAATTTGTACTTAAGTACTTGAGTAGATGTACTTAGTTACTTCCCAGCACTGCCTGTTTCTGTCAGCGGGCCGTGGTGACTGACTTTCTGTGTGGAACATATAACAGTTGTCATGTTGTCTGAACAGAGACGACTCACAGTCGCGTCGCATGAATGAAGGCTGTTTGTACCAGACAAGTCGTGTTACTGTATTCAACACTGAGCCTGGGACTTATAGGGTCACTTCACCCAACACAACTCAACTCCGAATAACCAATTTCATTATTCATCGTTCATGTGTGAGCTTCGAGATCCAACGGCTGATGAATAAAACCTCCTCTCTACTTTTTGAAATTAAAAGTGTAAGAACGCACCCCTTCCTGATCAAAATCCATGTCACCTTTTATTTATTTTAATGAAACTTTCTCAGTGATGAGATTATGACACCATGTGTATTACTTTCAAGTAAAAGTCCTGCATTCAAAATCTTACCTAAGTAAAAGGACAAAAGTATTAGAATGAAAATATTCTTTAAGTACCAAAAGTAAAAGTACTCTTTATGCAGAATGGCCCATTTCAGATACATATATTATATGATTAAATGACTTAATATTATTGATGCATTAATGCTTTCATCACTTTAATGTTGCAGCTGGTGAAGCTCATTTGAATTACTTTGTATACTGCTGGGTAGTTTAACCTATAATAATATATCATGAGTTATTAGTGTGATTTATATTTTGTATTGATAATCAGAATTTGCAGAGTAATTTATGTCAAATAAATGTTGTGGATTAAAAAGTACAATATTTCCCTCTGAGATGTTGAGTAGAAGTATAAAGTAGCATAAAAATGGAAATAAAATGTGATGTACAAGTACCTTAAATTGTGCTTAAGTACTTGAGTAAATGTGCTTAGTTACATTCCACCTCTGGGAATGTGTTCCTGTACATTCATGCTGTTGTTCTGGTCCATCTCTCTGGGAACAACACCTTCACAGCAAGAACATTTCATGTTTTTATTCCAATATCAGATTTTAAAACAAATCAAATCAAATCAAGTTTATTTATATAGCCCAATATCACAAATTATACATTTGTCTCAGTGGGCTTTACAGCCTGTACAAAGTACGACACCCTCTGTCCTTAGACCCTCACGTCGCACAAGGAGAAACTCCCCAAAAGAAACCCCACAATTAGTGGGGGAAATATGGAAGAAACCTAGGGAGAGCAACTGAGGAGGGATCCCTCTCCCAGGACTGACAGACGTGCAATAGGTGACGTGTGTACAGAACAAACAGTATAGTTAAAAATACAACATGGACAATCTATGCGACAGAAAACATGATAAAACAAACATTTGGATCCCTTGTTGACTGAGATGACTGGTATCCTGGATGCTACTGCTCTGGGTTTGAACACCGGGTGGCAGCAGAAGTCCTAATAAAGCAGAGGGAGTATCAGTGAGAGAATCAGGCTGGAAGTTCTTGTGACTTTTTTATTAAGTACGTTTTTCATTGTGGTATTTTCTACTTTTACTTAAGTTAAGGATTTGTGCAAAAACAATGCATTCTCATGTTCAGCTGAACTAAATGTGAGGAGTTAGACGGATTACCTCTCTGTGTTTCCAAAGACATTGTTGATCCGTGGATTTGGTACTAAAAAGACTGTAACTTACGTAGGTATCCACTATATTCCACTATATCACTTTAGAAACTGACCTCCTTGTTACTATTGTGGCCAGGAAGAGTGACCATTAATGCTTTCATTGTACATGTACACATGTGAGTATTGTATTGTGTAACACAGGGTTGAAAATTGTGATTTTCCAGCTGTAAACTGTTAAAAAAAAAAAAAAAAAAAACTCATTTACATACAGAAAATAAATATGTGACCCTGATACAAACTGCGAAATATTTTAGGAACTTTTCATCTAAAAGCACATGAGAATCTATTTAAATGTTATTTCACAGTGGAATAAGAAAACATTTTTGTGATTTTTTTTGAAAGTATTTCAAATGTTGCCTTGACCCTGCTGGAGCCCGACTGTCTGCGGTGATGACAGGATTCATAGAAATGAACACATACATTCCTTGATTCATACATTCATTTCCTTTTCGGAGGGAATCTGCAGTGAGAGAATAAAGGACGTGAGAAAAAGGGTAAAGCAGAAATAAAAAGCAGCAGAATAACAGATTTGAAGATTTAGGATCTACAGAGCTGGTGAACGGTCCCATTCTGTGTTTTAGGACACCAAAGCTGAGATGCTGAGTGGCCCCGGCCTCCATTTACATGTGAAAGCAGACGTATTGAATCAGGATCAGTTTGATCCCTCATGTTTTGCTTAATGTGATTAGTGGAAGAAATAAGTCTGATGTCATGTAATCTGCTCCTGACTCATCAAATCTCGTTGGTCCTAAAACACGAAAGAATAACCTCAGCCTGTTTGGTGAGAAAATTCAGTTTGTTCCCATTTCCTTGACTCCTCAGTTTTCTGGGGGATAAAGTTGTTCTCTCAGTATCTGATCCTGGAGCAGCAGGACTCAGGTCAGTCCACCTACTGTCCTCTGTGCGGCAAACCAAACCTGCAGGCAGCATATACAGTAACTGTTATTCATTTCATTCAGCTCAGAGTTAATATAGAATATAGAAGGACCATCAGTTTAAATCTGTAAAATCACACTCAACCAGGAGATCAATGAGGCGAAACCAAAGAGAGACGTGATGAAATAAACTGTTGTTTTCTTGTCATACCTGCAGACAGTGGAGGAAGAAGTACTATATTGCAGCAATAACGCAGTGTGACCCTGGGCTTTAAAACAAAAAAGCAAAAAAACATCTGTGATTGCAATATCGCGCATAAAGCCCCGTAGTATTGCCCTACAACCACCCAGAACTTACCACCTTGTTAACACGTCACACATCTCACACCGCACACAACATAAACAGCAGACTTAAACATACACGTAAAACATTAGATGAAAGTGTTGCCAACTTGGCGACCTTCTCGCTAGAGGTAGCCCTTTATGGAGCTAGTGCTGCTAGCTACTTTCTGTCATGATCCGGCCTCCGCCCGTCTGGTCGTCCTCCTGCCCTTCCACCAGAGCGGCTCCACCCTTCGGTCCCGTCTCCTGGTCAGATAAAACTTTTGGCCCAGCTCCTAAGCCGTCCTCCTGAGTTACCCTGCTCCGCCTCTGCCCTGCCTCCAGACAATCTGCCTGGGGAGTCTTGCTCCGCCTCTGTCCAGATATCCCTTCTTGGTTCCCTGGCCACTTTGCCCCCTCAAGCTTACTCTTGCTGGCTTCTCCAATGTTGTCAACCTAAGTTTAAGGTGAGACACTACAGGCAAAAACTTGATTTATTTTTTCATGCGTCAGAGTCAGATTTTGGGCTCTTTGTCTTCTTTCAGACTAGTGGAAAGAGAACATCCAAAAAATACATTTAGGTGTTTATTTTTACTAACTTTGTCTGTTTGTCTGTAGATTTCTCCCAAATTCACCAAAAGTTAGTATTAAAACTGTTTACCCTATTCAATTAATCAACCAAGTTTATTTATATAGCCCAATATCACAAATTACACATTTGTCTCAGGGCTTTACAGCCTGTACAGGATACGACACCCTCTGTCCTTAGACCCTCGCACCGCACAAGGAGAAACTCCCCAAAAGATACCCCACAATTAAAGGGGGAAACATGGAAGAAATCTTAGGAAGAGCAACTGAGGAGGGATCCCTCTCCCAGGACGGACAGACGTGCAATAGATGTCGTGTGTACAGATTAAACAACATAGTAAAAATACAACATAGACAATCTATGTGACAGAAATGATGATGTGATCAAATTTGAAAAAAATTGACCAAGGAGGATGTGAAAATAAGCTTCCTGGTGCCTCCAAAAAAATATATTTACGTGAGCATCAGGCAGGACCAGGGCAACAGGCGCAGCCACGATTCATGATCCAGACGTGACCTTTAATAGTGGCAACCTGCCAGATGAGAGACTCCGGGGATGATGCCCCGGATGATGAGTTAGTAACAAGCATTTAAGGAACATGAATGCATGCAGTCAGAGAGGGAGAGGAGGAGAGAGAGAGATGTAAGTCCCCTGGCAGTCTAAGCCTATAGCAGCATAATTAGGGGCTGGTCCAAGGCAAACCTGAGCCAGCCCTAACTATAAGCTTTGTCAAAGAGCAAAGTCTTTAACCTGCTCTTAATTGTGGAGAGGGTGTCTGCCTCCCGAACACACACTGGGATTGTACTTTTGGAGTCTCAAGGAACCACAAGTAACCCTGCACTCTGGGAGTGCAATGCTCTAGTTGGTTTATAAGGTACTTATAAGGTCTCATAAAGGTGAGATCATTAAGATAAGCTGGAGGCTGACCATTTATCGCTTTGTAGGTCAGGAGAAGGATTCTGAATTCTATTCTGCCAGTGCAGAGCAGCTAATACAGGAGTAATATGATCTTGTTTCTTATTTCTCGTCAATACACGTACCGCAGCATTTAATGTCTTGCAAAATACAAAACATGTCCTTAAAGGCCATTTTCTCAAAAGGAGCTTTTTTTCGTACTCTGAGCCAGAAATCTCCACTTCAGTTGGAGACACCAAACTTTCCATTTTCATTCCCATCTATAATCTGAAGGTGTTTACAGAGGGGATGGCTCATAATATCTCTAGCCTGATTTATATACTATTTAATTCCTATAACATAGTGAAACATTTCTATTTATTTTTTATGGCTGTTGACAGTATTTTCTGATTTATGGAGTGATACAAAGAGATATCCAACATCCTCTCTGTAAAAGCCTTTGGCTCTAATATGTCAACAAAATGAAACAAGAATTTTGAACCTGACTTTATCAGGTTCAGGATTATGTTTCGGAAATGTATGTAAATGAACACATAAGATAATGCCTAAATTGTATATTTAAACACAGCATTTCAGAAAATGTGTAATACAAAAAATAAGTGTCTTAAATTAAGAAATCAACCCTATTCACCCGTAGTGTCTCCCCTTAATATGTTCATCACAGCTGGTAAATATTCATATTTATCTTGGTTTACATTTAAACCAAAAGGACTAACAGAACACCTACAATTTCAGTGGCAGAAACACTGAATAAAACCATGAAATACATTTTTGTGTGTGCTGCAGAGCTGAAACCATCAGAGGGGACTTCACTGTTTCAGGACTGAAAGGTGTTCACCGGAGTCTCCTCAAAACTTGGACGCGTCCCTGAAAGTATTTTGTGATTGCTGGAGGGGATATCTTTCCTGTCTGAACCATCTGCCGGTAAAGAAACATGACGTCTGACATGATGTTGTCAAGGTCTCTTTTAGCGCAAATAAACATGAAGAATATGAGGACATCTGGTTGATCAAATTAAAATGTGTCACTCTAACTAACGGCACCATCTGGCCCACTGAGCTGTAAACTCGCTAATTTATGGCTTTTTTTCTCACTACGCTCAAAGTGAATAAATGCTAAATCACTGCACATTAGTTAAATACACGTCACTCTCCTGCAGTTTGTGATTCTGACTGAAACGCAGGATCCGATCCTGATCAATCACAGAGGATTACGGAGAGAAAAGAGCATTATTCATGGCCTGGTTCCATCCTGATCCACTCGCTCCCCTTTTATTAACTTAGAAACACTGCAGCTAGAATATTAACCCAAACCAGGAGGGGAGACCATATTATTTTAGTTCTTACAGGGGCACTCACTGACACACCGCTTTTATACGTCAAAGTCAATTTACAAGTCGCAGGGAGCTCTTCTCAGCGAGGGAGGCAGTTGTATAACGTCTTCTGTGGCTCAGGAGGAGCTTTGTCAAGTCTGAGAAAATAACTCAAATGAGTACATCAATGACTACAAATCTGTATCTGTGTTACAAACTGGAGGTGTGGGCAGTGGTGGAAAGTCACTAAATGCATTTACTCAAGTGCTGTACTTAAATTCCACCTCCAGACAGACACGTTTTTAAGTATGTAAAAATATTCCGCTAAGATGGGCTTCCCACATTAAAAGTCAAAATTCTGGATCCGGCCCCGCCCACCAGTGCGGCTTGATAATTTCCTAAAACAGGTGGGAAATGTAGTTTTTATCAAATGTTACACAAGCAGGAGGACATTTGTTGTGGACTATTTTCAGTCGAGGATTAATACTTACTTTTGTGTTTGCATTGATTTCTTCTTCTGTCTTCTTTTGTTCTCTTTTTTTAATCCGGTTTTAAGTTTGTGTTTTTAAAAGTGGTGCATCAGGTATATTGTAGACAAACTCAGGAGTCAGACACAGCCCAGATCTGTCAGCCCTGCAACACACGTACCCTGAAGCATCCATGAACAGCAGAGATTCTGAAAAAAAAAGAAGCCACTGGCCTCCTTTTTGTTATCGTGTGCACTGAAATATTGACGATTCTCCCTTTTCGCTGTCTCCGTCTCAGATATTTGCCTCTGACTGATGAACACTGTGGTATTTTTCCTGCCAAACAACAGAGACTGTTTACTGTTAACAAAAGCTGCAGTGCAGGCCATGTTTTTTAAAAACCACAGGGGGAGAGGATGGGTGACCATCCTGCGATGTGAACAGTTTGTCACTATTTTCATCTCACCACCATCCGTGCCCAGTTTCCTCGAGAGTTGTTTTATATGCCGCCTTTGCTTTTTTCTTACCTTCTGGAGCCTGGAAGAAACACGTTCTGCTAATTTCATCCCCTCTCCCCCTGTGCTTCGTTTACTGAGCACCTCTCGACGACTGTGATTTATCACCGCCTTGAGGCTTTCAGGTAATTCCCAGGTGATGCTACCTGTCTTAATGACCGCCCAAAATAGAAGACGTATCACCCAGAAGTAGGCTACAGAGGATATGTGAGTCTTCCCTCCTCTGCTCCCTGGAACGATGGGTTGGTCTGCACTTTATTTCCACTGCGGAGCAGCTCACACGTCGCTGAAAGGTTTCTCTGCTTGTTTTAACACAAATGACGGTTCGTGAGTCGGTGCTGGATTAAAAAGATTTCTCTGCAGTACATAATCTTGTTTAGTGTGATATGAAAGATCAAATACTGCAGATAACTTATCAATCATTCACAGCAAGGTGCACGTACCATCCTGGGTCAACTGAGGTTTGTGTCATAAGAAAAGAGAAGGCTCTCTACTTCAGAAAGAGATTATGACTGTCTCACCACAGGCTCTGTAAATCTATAAACACATTATCTTAATATTTCTTATTTCTTAGTATATATTGGCAACACATTTGACTTTCTGTGTTGCAAATTGCAGCCACATGATTACAAAATATCCTATCTATCTATCTATCTATCTATCTATCTATCTATCTATCTATCTATC
>CALSBV010012215.1:5090831-5102808 GCA_943590825.1 Bovichtus diacanthus | reverse complement strand
TATAGTTAAGGTGTATAGTTAAGATGTATAGTTAGGGTGTATAGTTAGGGTGTATAGTTAAGATGTATAGTTAAGGTGTATAATTAGGGCGTATAGTTAAGGTATATAATTAGGGTGTATAGTTAAGGTGTATAGTTAAGGTGTATAGTTACAATATACATAAATTGGATTAAATATTCTTCTCAGTCTCAAAATATCTATTATATACCACCAATTTCCAACAGCAAATACATCTAGAAAAACTTTGTTTTCAGCAAATAATGCCTAGGTAACGTTTATAAAGTTCTGTTTAGGCCAAGGAAATTGTTTTTGATTGTTTTTTTTTGGTTCAATATTGAAAAAAGTCAGCTGGACATGATTACCCTTTTCAATATTGAACTTTAAATTTGAAACATTCCCTAACCTTTACCAGGGTGTTTTTGTAGCCTAAACCTAATCACATGCTGGCAGTATACAAGCATAGTCTTTAGCATATAACTGGTCCCATACTTTAATCTGCTGCGCAAATTACAGTGGTGCATGATGACAACAACTTCACCAAGTAGGAACATAATGCATGAATGAATTCCAAATACGTTTTTCTGCCAAAGACGGACGACGTGGCTTTGAAAGTGGATCCAGTTTGTGGAGATAAATGTTCAGTCATGTCAAGTTTTCTGTGGATAATGTTGCATATTTTCATTTTGTAACATGATGATTCACACAATAATTGTCGTGTACAGTGACTAAAAATGTGTCCTGTGTGTCCAGGATGCTAAACCAACCAGTTTGAGGAGCCGCAGAGGTTTGAGTGGGTATTTTTGCAGCACGCTGGTTTTAGCTGCACATAATTTCAAAGTGAACTGTGTTCCGACACGCAGGGTAATGGCACAGCAGTGTTCAAATTAGAGGCTACTGATAGAACATACATACCAAGCTCCAGTTGGCTGCAGATATTCAATCAGCTGAAGGGAAAGCTTGCATACAGAGTAAAAATAGTTATGGATGATCATCCATTAATCTTGAGCTCAGTAGAGAGTGCTTTACTTACATTCTTTACGTTGCCGCATTAGAGTTATAAATGTTGTGCCTATTTCAGTGCAGTCACTCCCACCTCTCTCTGCTTTTCCATCAACACTAGTTCAAGTGTTACACATCACAAGGAGCAAAACATTCTTTCACTGTTCAATACTTTATTATATATACTTTATGCTATATTGAAGCACTGCAGGCCCAATTAAAATCTCAATATACAGTATAAGTGATACTTATGAATAGAATGACATGAATGTTTGTTTGAAAGACAGTAGAATAATGAGGCCTGTGGGCTACTATATTTGAAATAACCAAATGATTTGTAGAAATGATATATTTAATAAATCAGTTGATCAGAACAGAAAAGTAATCTGCCACTGTTTTAATTATTTTATATTATTATTTTTATAATTTTTTTAAATGCCTGAAATTGACCGGCTCCTGCTTCTCAAATGTGAATACTTGCGGATCTTCTGTTATGGTGAACTTTATTCAGTTTACTATTATTTTATTGGGGTATAAAAAAACAAGGCATTCGAATGCAACAAATTGTAATTTTCACTATTTTCATACATTTTCCCTGTTATCAGTTGTTGGCAATCATGTTCTTTGTTCTCAGGCTCCCTCCAGCAAAGCTCATATAATATGTAAATTAGTAAAGTAAAGTAAAATGAAATAGAATTATATAAAATAGATTATAAAATATATAGTTAAGTCAATATTGTTTATGCAGGCCAATATCACAAATCACAAATTTGCCTCAAGGGGCTTTACAGTCTGAACAGCATACGACACCGTCTGTCCTGAGAACCTTGCATCCAAAAACTCCACATAAAAAGGGGGAAATGGAAGAAAAGAGCCAGTGAAGGGCGATCCCTCTCCCTGGACAAACAGACATGCAATAGATGTTGTGTTTACAAAATAACCAACATAATAAAATTACAATATAGAAACAAAAAAATAATATATACACATAGTACTGTGGTAGACTTGTGTATAGTAGTGATACAATGAATACACTGTAATGTAGACAGATTGTGCAACTATGTAGGATCTTCATTTTATTAACGATTAGTTGATCAATCAACAGTCCCGATTATTTGTGCTTATGAAATGCTTTGTTTATTCAGCATTGAAGAATATGTTCGGTAGAATATATCTCTATTTGGTCTGTTTAACTATTTTAGTTTCAATTGATTAGTTAAATAAATATTTAAAAATAAAAACACTAAAATTGTAAGCAATCTAGTAAGAAAAATAACGACAAAAAGAAACAATATACTGTTGTCTTAAAGATATTACTGAAGACATAACCTCAGGTTGGCATGTTTCTAAAATCTCTTCTTGGGCCATCTTGCCATTAGACGATCTTCATTTTCGCAGTAGCAGTTGGTGGGCGCATGCGCAGCCGCAACCTCCGCTCCCCCCTGCGTTGGTCGCGCGCTGACAGCAGGCTGGCCGGAGACCGTTTGCAGCCGCTGCCGTTGTTGTTGCCGCTTCCGCCACCGGCTTCCACTCCACGTTGTGAGTGCGGATACAAACTGACACAAGAACGGGACTTAATTTCTGTTACAGGAAACAAAAATAACAAAGTGTTTTTTAAAAAGCTTTCGGACACGCTGACTGCCCAGCTCCCTCCTCCTCCTCCTCCCGGTGGTGAACGGACTGTCGGTGAAGGTAAGTGTCCGCTTTTTTTTTTGTGACAGTTTACGGTACGGAGGAAGAGAGGGATGAACGGGCGTGCTGCCGCCGCCGCCGTGTTGCTGACTGTCCCGCACGGCTCGGTTAACTTCAGTCTTCGTTTAGCTCAGCTCCAGGTCTGTTTGTGTGTTTTTTAAATGTGTGAATTTACTGAAGTCTCCGCTTGTTCACGAGATGACACAGAATGACTGCAAGTTTTCCAACGGCTGTCCAAGACCGTCCGCCCCGCGTGGGGCGTCCAGGTCCTGAACGCGGCTTTTTAACGTTTTAAGGGAAATACCTTCCCGCTTAAAGACGAGCCATAATTGTCCTCGACACAAAATATGCTGTTACAGGTAGCTCAGGTGACTATCTGTTACTAACATTAAGTTTCCATTGTTTGGATTTTAAGTGGACCTGTTTGTAGTCATTCAGGAGAACAGGTAGGCCCTCATGGTCCCCTGCACACTGAACAGTTTATCATATATTAGCTTGTAGGTTTCCACTTAACATGCCAATACTTCGCATCCCTAAGTCTCCAGGGCTTGCAATTGTTGAGTTTCATGTTTTGTCCGCTAGGAATGACTAAATGCCATCATCATTGTTAGCCTACATACCAATACAGTTCGATGGTGGACATTTACGTGGCAGGAATGTGTTAGAAAAGACATAATAAGATACTGTTGTTTGACAAGCTTACATTTGTAGTGTGATTGGAGTGAATCGCAGCAGTTAAAATATTTTAAATAGTCTTAATTCAATATACATGTCCATATGTACATAGAGATGCCTTCTTAATGTGGCAACACTAAAACATTTTTTAATAAAAGTTCACCTGAAGCTCATATGAGGCTTCTGGTGTCTGCTTGGTCAAATCAAATGGGTACGTTGTAAAATTAGTCATTTTTTGAATGGATTTTGGTGCAGGAGGGACGGTGAATTTTGTGACCCATCTCGCCCATTATATTCACAATAACAAGGGATATCCTCACAGTCAGTATGAGCAGAAGGACTGACCACAGCGACCAAATACTACTTTAATGCACATGTTGAGTATTAAGGTAGTCTTATGAATCTCTTCTTTAGGACCAGGAACTTTAATGTTAAGTGAACCAAAGGACACTGTCAAACATTTCTGTCTGCGTTCATTGATCGTTTGAACTAAATTGGGATAAAACGACTGACTGTGTGAGGAGGTTCACCTGCACTGGGAGCAGCTTGATCTTTACAGAGTTTTAAAGCAGTTCTGGGGACCAAACCTCAGTACTTTGATTGATTGGTGCCGACTGAAATGTAAAGGTGGCAAGTACCAAGACCGGGAATTGAACGTTTGGTCAGATTTGTAGTCTTCTGTACTTATTCTTTGGCCAGACAGCTTCTGATTTTGAAGTTTTTAAACTGTATTTTATTTAGGCAAAGTTCTTGTTTGGCTGCTTGTGTTAAGACGTATAACATTTGAGAACTTTGGCATTCCTTGTTAAATGTAAAATGTTGTCAAAAAACATATTGGTTATTAATTATTATTTAGTAGGAAAACTAAACAATTGTGGAATTGTTACTGAATCTAACGTATCATATTGGTAGTTATTAATCATTCAGCCTTACAATGTGTGCACTCGGCATGAGACAATATGACAATTTCACTATTATCCTGGCAAATAATTGCAATTCACAGATGGGTAATATCTTTTTGAAGTGAACACCCTTTTTAGTTCAAAACAAACAATTAAACAATCTTAAATGAGATAACCATAAGATCGCCCTGCATAAATAAAGCATGAGTAAAAGAAATGGCAACATTATGTTTTGTTCTTTCTTACATAATATATTCCTGTATTTTTTTTTTTTAATCTGGCTCTATTTTTCACTTCTAGCTTTTGAGATTTGATTTATTTTGCTCTAACCAATTAGCTGTCAGTGACTGTTCCCTGACTGAACGACACTGAACCCGTTTGCTGAACTGAAGAGTTGCTTTCTCTGGGTTAGGGTTAGCGGGGGTGAATTCCAACAGCTTTTACAGCTGTGTCAATCTCATCCACACTCGCCGCCATATTGTGTGCCCACTTTTTAGTTTTTTTGTTGGTTTTAGTACAGAACTATATTTGAATTGTTGAGCGAACAAAGATGTGGGCAGTGAGGTTCAGAGGGTCTGGAACCAGGAGATTTTATCAGCCCTTCTAGTTAAAATGGCAAAAATAATATTACTATATTGCTTTGCTAAATCTCAGTTCTCATGTGTCTTACAGTTGACATGAGGATTAAATGAAAGCAAGTCTTTGGGTAGTGGTTGGTTAGCACAAAGTCAAGATGGTTCAAAAGACTGTGCATAACAGAACTCTGTGCCCTGCTGAAGTGTCATCCAGACACTCTCACCCGCAGCGGCGCCTGAAAGATCACCAGCTTAATGAGTGGAAGTATTTCATATATATGAACCTCATAAACACTCACCGGTGCAGCTTTCGGCCGGGGCCGGTGTGCTTAGTAAGCACAACGAGCCCCCCCCCCCCCCGATCCCAGAGCAGGTGGCTCCTCTGAGCCCGAAGAATGTGAATAGAAACCGTAACCGGAGCCTGATGTTCGTCCGCGGCCGCCTCGGGACCGGCTGCAGCTAAAAGTGTTGACGAGGATGCAGGAGCTGCTCTCGTGAATGAGGATCAAGTGTGTGTGTGTGACATTTTGTTTTCAATTAGAATGTTCCTGTCCTGTGTGTAAGGAATACACAAATGTTTTCTCAACAGTAAATCCTCAGCAAAGGCACCGACAGAGGGGTGACCAGTGTCTTCAGGCTTAAAGTCAGTTTAAGCTTCAAATCTGCAGAAGTCCATTCTGTTGATCGGCAGAAACTTTGCTGCTCTGATTATCAATAGCTTGTCAGGTTGTGGTACTTTCTTTGTTTTCTTACAATACCACAATTGCATAAATACATTCTTACCCTAGTTGATCAACATGACAAAGGATTCTAGGATTCTGTAGCTCTAATGAGTACAGGAATAAAACACCTAGAAATATCATGGCGTGGACTGTAGCCGCTCAATGCTCCTAATACTCGGATGGGTTAAATACGGAGTCTGAGTTTCACTGTGTGTGCTGTGTACATGTGTAACGATTAAAAGAGGATTAAAAATCCTCCATTTACATTGATTAATCTATTTGTCACTTTGACAGAAATGGGTATTTCAATTAATTTTTTGAATCATTTCAAGTGGTAGGAAGACAGATGTTCACCAGCTGTGAGGTGGAAACAAATGACAGGTGGAAGATGAAAACTTAATTTCCTCAACATAATAATATGATCTATACCTGGCATGTGGTACAGAACCAGGCACAGTATCGCTTTGCGTTTCTCTTTGCAGTATTGACTAGGCTATTAAATTGACATATAAGGCAGTTTTTTTAACACTAGAGTTACATCATCTTCATCTTATAACTCTGGATTTATTAAATAGACATGAAAGTTTTAAATTGGTCTGAAATTTAAAATGTCTCATCCTCCACTTTGTTGTTCTCCAACATGTCCACCGCTCTGGAGCACCATCACATTTTAAATCAACCCTCGGCTGCTGTGGATCACTTCTGGGTCTGCAGTCCGTGCAGTGATGGCTGTGATGTCGGCTATTTTGATTCGCCCTCTCAGCAGTATCGCACAGCATATTCATGCCAAAGCCATTTCCACTTAGTTAATATCTCTGCGTCTTTGATATTCCCTGTTCTTGCGATTTAAATTTTCATGATGAGAAATATGTATTCTGAGTTTCTCCATACATTTTTTGTCTTTTCAGCATAGAGAGCCTCTGAAAACACATTTCATGGGGAAGTAAAACTCTCCATGGTAACCAGACTGATCCTCTTTAATGCAGAGTAACCTGCCACATCAATTTCAACATATTTTAACTGAAGGACTAATTTACCAACAGTTCTTACTGGAAACGCATGAATGGGTGTTACACTATGGCCAAATGTATGTGGACACCCAAACATTGCACTGGTTATTCCAAAACCATTATGTGCCCCAACAGCCACCACTCTTCTTGTTTCAGGGTTTCCATCAGAGTCTATAACCTGGCTGCAGTGATTTTCTCCCATTCAGCCACAAGAGCATTAGTGGGGCCCAACACTGATGTTGGTGATCAGGTCTGGCTCACAGCTGGTCTTCCAGTTCATCCCAAAGGTGTCCCCAGTCCCAGTCGAGCTCTTCCTCAGCAAACTGGGAAAAGCAGGTGACTTTGTGCACAGGCACGTTGTCATGTCGAAACTGGAAAGGGCCAAACTGTTACTACTAGAGCTGCCATAAATGGTTTAAATCACATATTAAATTAATGAAATATTTCTTTATTATGGCCTCTGTAATTATTTATCTTTGAATATGATAATCTCATGCATCAGACACAGGATTAGGACCGTTGTGCTTTACTAACTGTGCATTCCAATACCCATACTACCATACTGTGTAGTATGCGAGGAAAGTATTTAGTATGTCCCAATACATCGTATGTCAAATGCAGTATGCCCAAAATACCCGGAAGCAGGGTGCATCCAGTCACATTTTGCAGTAAGCAAGACCGCATCCTTTCCTGGCTATTCTGACCCACAATTCCTCTGTGCAGCGAGCGAGAGTCGCAATGTTATGACAACGTTGTCCCAATTATATGCATAGTGCATGCAACTGTACGTACTTTGTGAGGGCAGCTGCAGAACATACTAAGAGTAAAATGAAAACGTTTTTTTGGAACGCAAGGTTAATCTCCACATGAATCACACCAAGATGCCTTCACTGTCTTTATGTCTTGTTTTGGCAGAGTGAGCTCACCCAACATACATACAGTGTTTGAAAAACTCTGGCAATATCGACCACATATAACATTGCACCCACATTAATTATGAATTGCTATTAATAATTAGTGATGGCTACATCAGCATATTGTTTACTTATCCCTGCTGCCAAGATGGTTCCCTCTCATGCGTTGGACTGACAAGTAGCTGCATCTCTTCAGTGTAACTGAACGGGTCTGATGAGGTGAAGCAGTGAAACCTGAGCAGAGAGGTTCCTGCTGCCATCAGCTCCATCTTCTCTTATTTCAGCTCCACCTTCCCCCTTATTTCACCCATCCAAACAGACTGGAGAGCTCAACTCATCGTGCACTGTAAACGTCAGAAAGTAGCCTCGTTTTAGAGCCCGGATGATGACTGAAGAGGAGGAATCGTATCTGAACCCGCCATCTCTCTTTGCCCTCTTGAAATAAATACCTCATCATCCGGGACACTGTGTGTTTTTTCCCCCGAGGACGTCTCTTCTCCTGAGCTGTTTGATGTGCTCTGAAAACAAACCCTGCAGCACTCTGGATGTTTGAATTGTAGTTGCAGCCAGTCGGCTGCTTCTGCCAGCACGGGGACTTGTTTACAAAACCCGTCATGGACTTCCATCATAGGGCCATCACCTCACATGCTACATTTGACCTTTTTAAAGACATGTTGAGGGATCACGTTACACTCCTAAATTCCTATTTAAGCTTTCCTAAACGGAAAACATCTTTTTTGATGTGTTGTAAATCAGTGGAGATGTTTAAAAGGCGTTTACTGAATTATTTGACAGACTGAATCCCCACAGAAACAGGTAATGAATTGTTTCAAACGCTGCATTCATGCCCGAGTGAAAGAAAAGTGTTAATGTTTGCAGTTTTCTCTAAGGATGCATCGATCCAACCTTTTCTTTATCAACCCTCCAATACTTCAACTCAAGGTATCTGCCAATACTTAGTACCAATCTAATACCAGTGCTTTCCCCCCCCAAATGTATAATGTGTAAATGTGTACTCCTCACCCTGTGACACTCTTTGAAATAATTTTTCATGCAGAGTAAAATGAGGCTAAGGATAGCCGTGGCACTATTTAGAGAGCCTTTATGACTACATGAATCTAAGTCATAGTATAAACACTGAATATTACGATTGCGTTGATGAAGAAACTTTATTTAAGGTGGATCGATCACATTATGGCCGATACCAGATCCACTTAATCTGGTCTGTAATGTCAATCTGAAACCCTGCACAGCAATTTATATACTTTAACACTAAGAAACAGGATTTTACACATCTAGAAAGTCACAACAACTGTCATTTTATGTGGATGTATCATTGCGTTGTGGATAAAAGTTGAGCAAGGTTCCATTTTGTGTTGGTTGATCCTGTAGTTTTTAATTTACATATTTTACTGACAGACCTGCATTAAGTGATTTATTATTTTAAAAAACATTTGCCATTTAGGGACAGCGCAAGAAGTTGTAAACACAAAACTGATATATTATCTCCATAAGTTAATACGGTGTTCGCAAACAGTTGGTTATTTACACAACCAGCAGACACGGAGCATCAGGATATTTCATTTGGGGTTGTTTGTGTCGACCTGAGAAGTCCAGTATTCACTTTTTTTTTTTTTTTTTTTTTTTTTAGCTCTGCGTTTGGTCTCTACCAACTCCTGATTGAAAGTCTCTTTAGCTGCTAAATTTCCAGCTAGTCTCTGTCTGTCAGCTCTGCTGTTTGTTGCTATGCAGGTAGTGTACGGTGAGGCTATCAGAGTTTAAAACAGCTGCTGCTGGAAACAACGCTGTTGAGAGACGCGAGACCAAAACATTAAAGTTGCGGGTTTTAAAAACCAAAACAATGAGCTCAGAAATGAGCTCTAAAATAGAAGTGAACTACAACGTTTCGATTAATCTTCTGTGATTTAGCACCCTCTTTCACATTACACATTTCAGATTGATTGATTTGTAATGTAAAAATATTGATCCGTGGAGCTTTAATAGCCAGCAGTAGCAACATATTCTACACTCCAAATGCTCTGTTTGAATAATAAATGAACATATATTATATTGACTTGCACCCACACTATGGTCTTCATTAAGTTTGAGCGTTTTAAAGTTTTCTCTGTTGCCTTCTAATCGGTAATCTGATCAGATTCACTAAATTGAGGAAGTTGGTCTATTTAGAGGCCGGATCATGTCCAGTTGTAATGTGTTTGAATCAAACCAAAAAAAAGAGACAAATAGCAACAATAATCAGTAGAGATGCTCGGTCAGGGCCTATCAGCTGACAACCAGCCGGTTTCGATTTGCGGCCGGTCGGTCAGTGTATCTCTAGATGAAATAATCAGATGAAACTGTCCAACTGGAGTTTTTCAACTATTTACTACACAACCAAAATGGAACACAGGAAGTAACATTAAAGACGACTCGCGCTGTAGTTTAAAACATCCTTGATTGTGATATAAATGAAGAAATATTTCTAATTCTGTAACCTTTTTGTGGTTTTTAATTTGAGGTTCCAGTTTCGCCCAGAGTCCGTGCATCTCCTATTAAACCTGCGAGCTCGGTTCGGTAACGGGTCGGTGTGTTTCGCCTGCAGGCTGCGCCTCACTTTGGCTCTATAGTTGTCGTGCTGCTAGGGACTAACAGGCCCACCAGATTGTTGTCAGCCCAGAAACGAATCACCGTACCAGGAGCTGTCACTACCTTAAGATCTGCCTCGCATATCTTTAAGTGCCGCTCAGCTCGCGGAGGATGAGTGCTGCTTGTTTGAAACTCGCTGAAAAAGACCCACAGAGAAGCTGAACACTTAGCCAGCAACATCACAGGGATGGAAATATTCACAAAGGCTTTTCTGCTCTGGCAGCATTCAGCCAGCTCCCCCAGGTGAAGGACAGCTCGTACAGTCTCACAAGTCTCATAAGCATAAAGAATGGATTTCAGGTTGGCTGATATATTGAGTCAAATTTGGCCTTTTATTCAGAATGATGTCTGTTGCCAATACTCCCTGAAAACAACTACATGAAAAAACCTGAATGTTCTACTTTACAGATTTTTTGATCGTCATCTCTCACTAATATGCATTGTCATTTGATTACTAATTTAAAGAGAGAAACATGGCACCGAGCGGTTTTAGTTTCTAACTGTTGTCTAAATTCTGTCTCACAGTTCTTGAACAACCAAATTATAGAGATCCTTATCAAAAGAGTTTGTTTATGTTTGAAATGTAAAACAAACTTGTGATTGCATATTGGTCGGGCTACAGTTGTAAAATTGATATATTTGGTGATGTAGTAAATTTCATCTGGAAATTCAGTCCAGAAACTGTTTATACATAAAATAACTGTATGGGAATGGCTGTTTTAATATAATCCAGTGAACTGAATACCTGACAAATCGGCTACTTGAGGTTACAATCATGTTCGTCCAATATTCCCATATAGCAGATTGGGTCATTGATTGGCAATGTAGTGGTGTGTAGAGATGGATACCTAAGCGTATAAACAGTATACGACAAATCGGTGGCGCTAGTCTAGTGGTCTAGTAGTCAGGCTTTCAAATAAAACACCAGAATGTCGTGAGTTCAATACCAGGCTGCCACCATTGAGCTCCTGAGCAAGGCACTTAACTCTGAGTTGCTCCAGGGGGACTGTCCCTGTAGTTAGTTCAATGTAAGTCGCTCTGGATAAGAGCCTCTGATAAATGACCTGTAATAATAAAGTAATAAAATTGTCTCATAGTATATACTGTCACATCCCTCAACCATAGTTTGAAGCACTCTTATTATATATTTAGTCTGAAAATACCAATACTGGCTGCTGTCTGATTGGTATCTCACAGTCTGTCTCTCTGTCTCTGTCTCTCTCTCCCTCTGTCTGTCTCTCTTTCTCTCTGTCTCTCTTTCTCTCTGTCTCTGTCTCTCTCTGTATCTGTCTCTCACTGTCTCTGTATCTGTCTCTCTCTCTCTCATTTTCCTATTCCTATTCTTGATATCCTTATTTTTCTGCACAGCAGTAATAGGTCATCGATACCATTTTGGGTCTCCGACACAGCTAGAGTGTGCAGAGCTTGCTTTGTCCCACCCTTTACAGAACATTATTGCTCATTAGTGTGGATGCTCTCATCATTGTTGTATTTTTCATCCTGGATCCTATTTTCCCATATTTTTGTGTGTAACTGACTAACAACAATTCTTCAAAATTGGTTGCGATTAGAGGTCGGATCAAGTCCAGTTGTGATGTGTTTAAAATCCAATAAAATATTCAAACCACATAAAATAGACAAATAGCAACAATGATCAGTAGAGATGCTCGGTCAGGGTCTATCAGCTGACAACCGGCCAGTTTCGATTTGCGGCCGATTGGTCGGTGTATCTCTAGATGAAATAATCAGATGAAACTGTCCAACTGGAGTTTTTCAGCTATTTACTACACAACCAAAATGGAACACAGGAAGTAACATTAAAGACGACTCGCGCTGTAGTTT